>JAFMOD010000702.1:61410-84866 GCA_019802435.1 Corydoras maculifer | reverse complement strand
ATGTTTGCGGAGACTTTCATCTTTCTTTGTGGTGGAGAAAGAAAACAAAGAGAGGACATGGCGGTGTGTTTAACCCTGCGGACCGCCTCGCTGGAGCGGGACTGTTTGTTCGGGACTCCGCTGAGTTTCGTCTGAAGGAAACGCGGATCGTTCTGCAAACAAACAGCGACATATTGACAGCGGGACTGTTTACACAGCGCTCAGCCGCTCACTGCGCCCCTCCACCAATCAGAGCGCGGCGCGGCGCGCGGCGTCGGCCAATCACAACGCCCCCCCCCCCCCGCGAATGTTTTGATTCGGTGTTTTTGATTTGGAGTTTTTGGGCCGAAACCCCAGAGACGGCTGCGGGTTCGGTTCCACCACTGACGTCATCATCATCATCATCATCATCACAAGGAAGATAAAAGCGCCGCACGTGATCAAAACACGCTCAGATTAATAACCCCCCATGATCTACCACCTTAAACCTGCAGAACAGTTGGATAATTCACTCACCTGGCGCTGACTCAGCAGGAACCCGGTACAGGAATGAAGAGTCGAACCTCCTGCCGACAGTCCCTCATAAATAAACCAAACACAGGGCGGCCATCTTGGACAGAGGACGCTGGGAGGGTCGATCAGCTGTTTAAGGTGTATATAATGCCCCACTGTGGGTAATAATAAAAAGTATTTCCAAATAAACATAAAACATTAAATCCACTATCTCTGCTACCGCGTTCATCAGAGGGAATTAATTTAGCTTAATTAATTTAATCTGGGCACGGTGGCTTAGTGGTTTTGTGGTTTCGAATCCCCATCTGGGTGGAGTTTCCATGTTCTCCCCGTGTCTGCGTGGGTTTCCTCCGGGTTCTCCGGTTTCCTCCCACAGTCCAAAAACATGGATCAAGTTCATTGAATTCTCAAAATTGCCCTCTATAGAGTGTGTCTGTGTGAGTGAGTGTGTGCCCAGCGATGGATTGGCGCCCTGTCCTGGGTCTATCTGCCCAGCGCCCGAGACGTTCTCCCCTGGATGGGCATGGGGAACCCCACCGCGACCCTAATAGAGGATAAAGCGGGAGATAATGAATGAATAATTTAATCTGCAATTTCAATATCGTGTTTTTTTTAGAATCAGATCAGAATACTGTATTGATCCGCGATGGGGAAATTGCAGATGTTACGGTTATTCATGAGGTATAATTTACAAAACATACATATAATAAGAAGAATTATCCATAAGCGCTTAAAGCAAAAAAAGCAGCACCAGAATTTAAAGAATAAAAGACAAAAATAAAGTTAAAGTGGCAGTGGGGACATTTTGTGGATGAACTCGCAAAGCCATTTCACAGATATTATTTTTATTTTTTATTGATGAGCACTTGGGGCGGCACCGTGGCTTAGTGGTTTAGCACATTCGCCTCTCAGCGCTAGGGATTCCCGGTTCGAATCCCCATCTGGGTGGAGTTTCCATGTTCTCCCCGTGTCCGCGTGGGTTTCCTCCGGGTTCTCCGGTTTCCTCCCACAGTCCAAAAACATGGATCAAGTGTATTGAATTCTCCAAATTGCCCCATATAGAGTGTGTCTGTGTGAGTGAGTGTGTCTGCCCAGTGATAGATTGGCGTCCTGTCCTGGGTCTATCTGCCCAGCACCCGAAACGTTCTCCTCTGGATGGGCATGGGGAACCTCCCCCGCGACCCTAATATAAGATAAAGCGGAAGATAATGAATGAATGAATAATGAGCACTCCAAAAAACTCCAAAAACTCCAACAACACAGACACGTGAACCTCCACCTTATATCCTTACTGCACAATGCACCCGGGAAACACCCGGGAAAGTGCTCTGATGGGTGGGGCAACCTGCCAGGTTTTTGCATTGCATGTATTTTGTATTGCAAATAGACTATATAATTCAGTTTTGTACATAAAATAGTATTTTTAAATTATATAATTTATTATTATATATTATTATTTGTGTATAAACATAAATATAACTGGACATCCAGGTTTGAATCTCGATCTGGGTGGAGTTTCCATGTTCTCCCCGTGTCCGCGTGGGTTTCCTCTAGGTTCTCAAGTTTCCTCCCACAGTCCAAAAACATGGATTTGAGGTCAATTGTGTGAGTGTCTGTGTGAGTGAATAAGTGTGTGCCCAGCGATAGATTGGCGTCCTGTCCTGGGTGTATCTGCCCAGCGCCCGAAACGTTCTCCCCTGGATGGGCATGGGGAACCCCACCGCGACCCAAATAGAGAATAAAGCGGAAGATAATGGATGGATGAATATTATATATTATAATAAACTTCATAATAAAGCATTTCCAGCCTCCTCCCACATTTGCAGCAAAAAAAATCATTTTACCTCCATTTTAACTTTCATTTCAGCACATTTTTCCTGTTAAAAGAAAATTGGTTCATGCCTGAAAAAAAAAAAAAAAGATTTGTTTTGTAATCAGACACTTTGTTTCACTTGGGCGTCCTCTGATTATAGACCTCTAAAAGCCAGGCGCTCATACCTTTGGGTTCAGTGTACAGAAGACGTTTGGAAAACGTTCCAAGACCTCGTGACGAGGCGCTGACAGTTTCGGCGGTCGGATTCGAATCCCCAGGTCTCCTCCTTTAACCACAGGCTGGACTCCTTATCACCAGTAATCAGGCTGGAAGGCCCGCTGGAATCATCCGGCGCGTTCCCGTTGGCGTTGGGTCGACTCCCGCCAGCCTGCAGTCAGGTATGTGGGAGCGGGTCAGGTCTGAGCAGGCTGGCTCGGCCTGATCCGTTTTCGATGATGAAGCCTCGGGGAATACGTATAATTTGAGGAAGGAAATTGATGCTTAGAGCATGAAATTACCCCTCATTAATCATGCACGGATATTTAAAGCCGCGATTCGCAAATTGATTCCCATCCCCTGTAATAACTCCCAGGCTACAGACAGCTCTGCATGCAGCCAGTCAGAAAACCAGCGCCCGACCCGATCGGCTGGAATGGCTGCTTAGTTGCTGACGACAGGTCCAGGTGGGGGATCATTTCATGAACTTCACTGTGAGCGAAACCTATTAAACCACGTCCTGTTAACGCTTCGTTTGAGACATCTGATCTCGAGAATGAGCGGAACCATACTTCCCATCATGTTTCCCTTTCTATCCATCCATTATTTTCCGCTTTATCCTCTATTAGAGTCGCGGAGGAGTTCCCCATGCCCATCCAGGGGGAGAACGTTTCGGGCACTGGGCAGATTCACCCAGGACAGGACGCAATCTATCGCTGGACACACACTCACACAAACACACTCTATATGGGGCAATTTGGAGAATTCGCTTAACTTGATCCATGTTTTTGGACTGTGGAAGGAAACTGGACAACCCGGAGGAAACCCACACGGACACAGGAAGAACATGGAAACTCCACCCAGATGGGGATTCGAACCGGGAGCTGAGAGGAGAACGTGCTTAACCACTAAGCCACGATGCCGCCCTGGTTTCCCTTTCTAATGATCCTAAAACACCTCATCCGCGGGACGTGCGCTCCCTAATTCTGAAGGTTCTAAGACATGTGAGCATATGGAACCTATGGAAGAAGATGCTAAAACACATGACCCAATCGTGGCGGTGTAGTGGTCAGCACGTCCGCCTCGCAGCGCTGGGATCCGGGTGGAGTTTCCATGTCCTCCCCATGTCTGTGTGGGTTTTTTTCTGGGTTCTCCGGGTTCCTCCCACAGTCCGAAAACATGGACTCAATGACGTCAAAGCTCTGTGCTTATCCATGTTGCTAATGGATATTTGTGAATTCAACACTTAAGATCAGGACAATCAAAGCGCTAAGGATTCCCAGTTTGAATCCCAATCTGGGTGGAGTTTCCATGTCCTCCCCGTGTGGGTTTCCTCCGGGTTCTCCGGCTTCCTCCCACAGTCCGAAAACATGAATTCATTGTAAATTAAATGCTGTAAATTGCCCCATAGAGTGTGTATTTGTGTGTGCCCAGTAATAGATTGGCGTCCTGTCCTGGGTGTGTCCGCCCAGTGTCCGAAACGTTCTCCCCTGGATGGGCGCAACCTTAATAGAGGATTAAGCATGAGATAATAAATGAATGAAAAACTTGACCGGGTACGGGTGGCATAATGGTGGAGTGGTTTAGCACGTTCGCCTCTCTGTGCTATGGATCCAGGTTCAAATCCTGATTTGGGTGGAGTTCTCATGTTCTCGCCGTGTCCGTGTGGGTTTCCTCCGGGGTCTCCGGTTTCCTCCCACAGTCCAAAAACATGGATCAAGTCAATTGAATTCTCCAAATTGCCCCATATAGAGTGTGTCTGTGTGACTGAGTGTGTGTCCAGTGATAGATTGGCGCCCTGTGCTGGGTGTATCTGCCCAGCGCCCGAAACGTTCTCCCCTAGATGGGTATGGGGAACCCCACAGCGACCCCCCCCCCCCCAAGCTCAAGCTTATAAGTAACCAGTGGCGTTTTTTGCAGACGTTCCGGACACAAACACGAGATCCGTCAACAGAGAATTCATCCTGCCCCGACAACGAGGGTCATAACTCAAAAGGCCGCGTGCAACCGGACCACGTGCGCTTCTTAACGGATACCTTTGACGACGAAGACGCATGACATCACGGCCAATAATGGTCTTAAAGAAGAGCTTTGCACTCGTTTCTGAGCAGAAATCAATTCCAGCGCACCGAGTGCATCTGAAAAACGGCGATGCGCGAGCGCTTCATCTGAATGGACGACATCAGGGTCATCAATTATGTAGCGCTGGCAAGAAATGAAAGAGGTTGTGTGATAGCTCCTGACACACACACACACACACACACACACACACACACACACACACACAAACAGGATGAAAGAGAGTGTGTATGATTAGTTAAATCACAGCCCTGTCCAAGCCATGCATTAGTGATGAGGCATTTGGGCATCCCAGCATGCCCCGGTGTACCAGCTGCCAATCATCTGCTTTTTAGAGCCATTGGGACTGATAGAGGGCACACATTCCTCAGCCGCCTTCTATTTGGAGTGATGCTACAATGAATATATATTGACCTCATTATGGCAGGCTGCCTGGCCATGTGCATCGGAGTGTGTGCGAGTGTGTGTGTGTGTGCGAGTGTGAGAAAGAAGGCAGTCAAGCACACTCCGTACAAATTAAAGCGCCTGTCAGCGCTTAATTTATGGGTTCTTGCAAAACCAGGAGCTAAAAATGGAGTATGGGGTGGGGGGTGGGTGGGGGGTAGGTAGGTGGGTGGTGTTGGGGGGGTTGAGGTGGAGGTGGAGGGGGGGTGGCAGGACGCTCAGGTGGAGGAAAGGTTTGGTGCCGAGGAGACTCGCATGGCGCGATAATGATGCGGTTTGCATTGTTGCGTGTTTGTGTACGTGGGCGGGGGCAAGATAATCATCCTGTCCTGTTGACATGCTGATAATAAAAAAAAAAAAACACAAAGCTGCTCACAATCACATGAGTCAACACACACTGCGATGACGACGGTGTGTGCGCACGGAGAAAACCACGTCGTTACATCATGTATATATTTTACCGTGTGAAGGGGGGGGGGGTAGGCGGTGGCTTAGTGGTTAGCCCGTTTGCCTCTCGGATTTCCTCCCACAGTCCTAAAACATAGATCAACTGAATTCTCCAAATTGCCCTATATAGAGTGTGTGGGTGTATCTGCCCAGCGTCCAAAACGTTCTCCTCTACTGTAGATGGGCATTGGGAACCCCCCCCTAGTAGAGGATAAAGCTGAAGATAATGGATGGAGGGTAGGTGGAATACCAATATTGTTGGAGTTTCCATGTGTCCGTGTGGGTTTCCTCCGGGTTTTCTGGTTTCCTTCCACAGATCAAGATCAATTGAATTCTCCAAATTGCCCCATATAGAGTGTGTCTGTATATGTGTAAGTGTGAGTGTGTGCCCTGTCCTGGGTGTATCTGCCCAGCGCCCAAAAAGAATAAAGGACCCCCCCCCCCTCGCGACACTAGTAGAGGATAAAGTGGAAGATAATGAATGGATGAATGGAACATGGTGTAGTGCTGGGGATCCAGGATCGAATCCCAATCTGATTGGAGTTTCATGTTCTCCCCGTGTCCACATGGGTTTCCTCCGGGTTCTCCGGTTTCCTCCCACAGTCGAAAAACATGGATGAAGGTCAATTGAATTCTCTAAATTGCCCCATAGAGTGTGTCATTGTGACTGAGTGTGTGCCCAGCGATAGATTGGCACCCTGTCCTGGGTGTATCTGCCCAGCGCCTGAAACGTTCTCCCCTGCATGTTCTCTCCCCCCCCCCCCCCCCCCCCCCCCCCCCCCCCCCCCCCCCCCCCCCCCCCCCCCCCCCCCCCCCCCCCCCCCCCCCCCCCCCCCCCCCCCCCCCCCCCCCCCCCCCCCCCCCCCCCCCCCCCGGCGGTCATGCATCATCATGTACGCTTGGATTACACCAAGAATGGCTTCACGAGCGAAAGAGCGTGGAGGAGATTATTCCAAACAACGCGGTACAGAAAAACAAGCCGGAATGTTCGCCTCGCTCGACTGGCGGGAGTCGTGATTTCCAGTGAACCCTTTAGAACCTCTATCGAGGCATCTGCGAGGCGGGGAGGTGATTATAATGGGCACCAGATATCCATCTGCAGCCTTTCTTTCCTCTCATAGCGATTCGACTCACCACATGGGAACCGCGCTCGCTCTGAGAGAACACGGAACGCTCGCCGCCCGTCTGCGGGCATTCCTCTGAGGGACGCCCATGGGGTGGATGCAAAGCTTTTAAGATAAACCCTGCACCGGGAACTGATTCCACTTAACTGCAGCAGGAACCGAAGAGAACCTCGCAGAACCAATCGCTAAACGGAAAGCACTTTGGTAACCTGCCATCCATCCATCACACCATCGCATCCCAGAATCCATTCCAGAACTCTCATATCCACCCATCACTCATCAGCCATCATTGTCCATCTAGCCGTCCACCCAGTTTGCCAGTTCCATTCATCAGCCATGTCAGTTTAGAGTTCCACTAGAGCGTCCCCATGCCCATCCAGTGGAGCACATTTAAGATACACCCAAGACAGGGTGCTAAACACACTTAAACAAACATTATATGGGGCAATTTAGAGCAGCCAATTCAACTTGAGACTGACTGAGAGAACCGAAGAACCCAGAGAGAACCCATGTGGACACGAGGAGAACATGGAAACTCCACCCATTTCAGGATTCGAGATAGAGAGATAGATGTTCTAATCACCACACCATCTTCTATCCATCCATCCTTTATCTTCCACTTTATCCCTTACTGGGGGGGGGGGTGTTCCCTATGCCCATCCAGGGGAGAACGTCTCAGACACTGGGCAGATAGACCCAGGACAGGACGCCAATCTATCACTGGGCACACACTCACTCACACAAACACACTCTATATGGGGCAATTTGAAGAACTCAATTGACTTGATCCATGTTTTTGGACTGTGGGAGGAAACCGGAGAACCCGGAGGAAACCCACGCGGACACGGGAAGAACATGGAAAGTCCACCCAGATTTGGGTTTCGAACCGAGAATCCCCAGCGCTGAGAAGAGAACATGTAAACCACTAAGCCACCGTGCCGCCCTTGTTTTCCGACTCATTAATCTCATTTAACCTCCACTGTTTAAAATAATAATACGGGTTTACGAGCAGCAGGACGCCACATTCCTGAGCATGTGTTGGGTTCTGCGTCTGCGCGGCGAGCGGCGGGCATTCAGCCCCGAAAACAAGCAACCGACAAGAAGATCTGATTCAGGGGAACGCAGCCCGGGTTAAGTTCTCCTGAAAGAAGCCGTCAGCCCGAACAAGACGCAACAGCTCAGCAGACAGGAAACAGCAATGCGGAGACAAAGAAGGCATTATCTCTGTCTCCACACACACACACACACACACACACACACACACACACACACACACACACACACACACACACACACACTCTCAAAGCTCTTTATCTTTAAGGATGGCAGCACAGTGTCATGCTGATGGCAATCTCTCTTGCGTTTAGTTTCCTCTTGTCTCTGCAGCGATCTGACAAATAAGCAAACCTGGTCAAAACAACATGTGAGATTCCGACTCTGCTGGGTTTCTCTTCCTGGGAAAGAGGAGATAGTGAGACACATCAGACGTGAGACACAAGAGGACGTGTGGTGGATGTGAAAGGTGCTTGCTGCATGGTGGCAGGTGGGGTGTGAGGAGCTGAGGGGTATCAGAGTCCATCTCTGATTCCACACAGACTGATTTACAGTACAGTTTAGCTGTGGCGCCATGCTGAGTGTAGGTATAAGCACACACACAATATATATATATATATATATATATATATATACATACATATATATATACATACACACACACATATATAAGGGCAGCACAGTGGCTTGGTGGTTTAGCATGTTCTCCTCCCAGCACTAGGGATTCCAGGTTTGAATCCCAATCTGGGTGGAGTTTCCATGTTCTCCCCGTGTCCGCGTGGGTTTCCTCCGGGTTCTCCGGTTTTCTCCCACAGTCCAAAAACATGGATCAAGGCAAAGTGAATTCTCCAAATTGCCCCATATAGAGTATGTGTGTCTGAGTGTGTGTGTGTGTCCAGCGATAGATTGGCGTCCTGTCCTGGGTGCATCTGCCCAGCGCCCGAAACGTTCTCCCCTGGATGGGCATATATATATATATATATATACACACATATACAGTATATCTTTAAAAAACAGATTATTAACGATTTTTCTTTTAATAAATGCATTTATGAATCAAACCTCGTTGTTTTTATTATAATGTGTTAGAAACCATTTTATAAGAGCAATGAAACACTCGCGTGTGTGTATTACTGTGAATGAATCACGTGATTTATTCACAATAATACACACCCTCTCGTACCTTGTTGCATTATTGTATATTTTTCGTAAGAATGTGAAGGTATGCGTTATTGTCAATAATGCCATAGCTGGACAAACGGCTCAGCCAATCAGATTTAAACAATAGGTCACGTGACGGGAATGAAGCACATTCTCCTCTACGTGACTTTGAAAGAATCTTTTAATCAAATAATTAATACAATAATGTCGTATATTCCACCCGCAGAAACCCGTATGGTTCTTCCACAGTAAGGTTCCCACCTCGGACCCCTGCTGAATACAAACAACCTCAGCTTTCTCATTCAGGTCCAATGTTCTGCTGCGTGATGTACGGTGGAGCGCTTTAAAAACAGACCGGCAGAGGCGAAGGTCCTGGATACAACGGAAAGACGAAAGCGAGGCGGGAAGGCCAGCCGCGTTGTTAAAACACGATAAGCCCGTTTTAGCCCGGTCACTACGGCTGTGCCCGATTACCCCGGAGCAAAAGCAAGCCTGTAAACACTATTAATAACAGATATTTAGAACAACGGCGGCGTGATTTATCCCCGACATCCTCCACCTCGGCAAACGGAGCCGCCGCACCTCATAAATCCTGCCATGAAGGTCGTCAAGAATACAGCGCCCGAGTAGCAACAGGACGCGGGCGCTATTTATATCAGACAAAAACCCCCGTGAAAACGGCGAGGCCCGGTGACGAGCAGACGCAGGCCGGCTGACACGCCGTCCTGACATTTAATATGCCGCAAGTGAGGAGACAGATTAGTCAAGCCAGGCTTAAGAAAGATCCAATCATAAGGCTAATTACTAACTATAGCATCACGGTGTCGCACACCAACTCACTGCGGGGTGATGATGAGGCTGCATACGAAACGGAAAGCCAGTCATGGCAGACATTACACTCCAGGCATCCATCCATCCATGTTCTCCATGTCCATCCTGGGAGAACGTTTCAGGCTTTGGGCAGATACACATCCATCACTCACACTGATACACAATATAGGGGCAAGTTAGAGCTTATTTACCTTGAATCCATGATTCTGGACTGTGGGAGGAAACCGGCGAACCCGGAGAGCCCCCACTCAGACACGGGGAGAACATGGAAACTCCATGCCCATCCAGGGGAGAACGTGTCGGGCGCTGGGCAGATACACCCAGGACAGGACGCCAATCTATCGCTGGACACACCCTCAGTCACACAGACACACTCTATATGGGGCAATTTGGACAGGACAGGACGCCAATCTATCACTGGGTACACACTCACTCTCACACACACAAACACACTCTATATGGGGGCAGGTTTGTGCAGCCAATTCACCTTGAATCCAGGTTTTTGGACTGTGGAAGGAAATCGGAGGACCCGGAGGAAACGCATGTGGACTCAGGGAAAACATCCAGATTGGGATTCGAACCAGGAATCCCTAGTGCTGAGAGGAGAACCTGATATATATATATATATATATATATATATATATATATATATATATATATATATATATATATATATATATATATATATATATATGTGTGTGTGTGTGTGTGTGTGTGTGTGTGTATCTAATAAAGTGGCCGCTCGGGGTATTTGTATTGTGGTGGGGTATTTTTTGGTGGGTGTCAACCCTCCCTCTGTGGAAATCTGTCCTCCAGTTAAATTCCATCAGCAGAGGTGCTGCTTTGGTTCTGTGTATTTACTTACAATTTGAATGCTTTCAGCCAGGGGGCGCTCCTCTCATCAGCCTCTCCGTCCAGGGTGGGTGTGTCAGCAGTTTGAAAGTGGCGTCGGATGATGGCACCCAGAACAGGGCGCCAATCCATCACTCACACAGATACACAATATAGGGGCAATTTAGAGCCTATTAACCTTGAATCCATGTTTTTGGACTGTGGGAGGAAACTGGAGAACCTGATGAAACCCACGCAGACCCAGGGACCCGAAGGTCCTCGGTTCGATTCCCGGTTCTACCAAGTACATCACAATCCCACGAGTAGATCCCACTGATCAAACGCCTCGAGGAGTGTTGGTTCTGCGAGGTCCTGAAGGTCTGGCTGAAGGTCAATCATTCGTTTGTCCTGCAGGTGAGTGGATGCTCTGAACACCTCCATGACGACTGTCATGAGCAACAATGGCGCTTGATGACGAATCCCCCGTTCAGCCGTGTACAGGAGCACGGCCCGGGCCTCGCTCTGCAATCAGAGCCATTGTTCCCCCCCCACCCCCCACCCCCGGTTCCTAAAGGACTGGAACAAACATCAACACGTTCCCACATGGCTGCTCAACGAGCGTGAAACCACACTCCATGGCGGATTAGTGTGTGTCATTACCCGTCTCTCACCCCGCCGAGTTTAAAGCAAGACCAGGTGGCAGCAGAGAGACTCTTCTCGTCTCAGCGCTGGAGATCCAGGTTTCAATCCCAATCTGGGTGGAGTTTCCATGTTCACCCCAAGTCCACGTGGGTTTCCTCCCACTGTACTAAAAACCGGGATTCAAGGTGAATTGGCACGTACTAACTTGCCCCCATATAGAGTGTGATAATGAATGAATAATGTGGAAATTAAAGCAAACACCCAAGTTTACTTCAAATTAAGAGGTCCAGAGAGTAACATGATCCTGGATGTCTATTCATTCATTCGTTATCTTCCGCTTTATCCCGTATTAGGGTCACGGCGGGGTTCCCCATGCCCATCCAGGGGAGAATGTTTCGGGCACTGGGCAGATACACCCAAAACAGGACGCCAATCTATCACTGGGCACACACTCAATCACATATACACACACACACTCTATATGGGGCAATTTGGAGAATTCAAATGACCTTGATCCATGTTTTTTGGACTGTGGGAGGAAACCGGAGAACCCGGAGGAAACCATGGCACTTGGTGACAAATCCCCCGTTCAGCCGTGTACGGGAGCACGGCAATCAGAGTCATTGTCCCCCCCCCCCCCCCCCCCCCCGGTTCCTAAAGGACTGGAACAAACATCAACACGTTCCCACATGGCTGCTCAACGAGCGTGAAACCACACTCCATGGCGGATTAGTGTGTGTCATTACCCGTCTCTCACCCCGCCGAGTTTAAAGCAAGACCAGGTGGCAGCAGAGAGACTCCACCGGAGCTGCAGCTTTAAAAAAATTACTGAATAAAGACGATATCAGCTGCACTTCACTCAAACCCGGCAGCATCAATACTGCAGTCATGAAAACTGAGGTCCGTCCCAGCGCCATGGTGACGGCGTGGGGCGCAGGGGGTAGGGAAGACTAGGTTCTGTCTGTCTTAACATTTTAATGTTCTCCTCATGCATGTAGGAAGCTCTAGATTTCCTCATGTATAATAAATAAAGTGGGGGGGGGGAGTTCCTCATGCCCATTCAGGGGAGAACGACTCGGGCGCTGGGCAGATACACCCAGGACAGGACGCCAATCTATCACTGGGCACACCCTCACTCACACAGACACACTCTATATGGGGCAATTTAGAGAATTCAATTCACCTTGATCCATGTTTTTGGACTGTGGGAGGAAACCAGAGAACCCGGAGGAAACCCACACAGACACGGGGAGAACAAGGAAACTCCACCCAGATTGGGATTCGAACCAGGAATCTGAGAGGCGAACGTGCTAACCACTAAGCCACCGTGCCGCCCTTATATATGTGTGTGTGTGTGTGTGTGTGTATATATATATATACACACAACACATTTAAATGGAGGACTATATATATATATATATATATATATATATATATATATATATATATATATATATATATATATATAAAGTGTATCTAATAAAGTGGCCGCTCGGGGTATTTCTATTGTGGTGGGGTATTTTTCGGTAGGTGTCAGCCCTCCCTCTGTGGGAGTCTGTCCTCCAGTTGAATCCCATCAGCTCCTCTTTGAGGAGGTGCTGCTTTGGTTCTGTGTATTTAATTGCAGTTTGTATGCTTTCAGCCAGGGGGCGCTCGTCTCGTCAGCCTCTCTGTCCCGGGTAGGTGGCGCCGGCCGACCGCGAGCCAGCACCGCTCGCTGTTGGCCCATCTGTCTGGTGACATCCCGTCTCCCCGGCAAATCCTAACTTGCTGCGACACGGCCAATCTGTTCCACCGCAGGTAGAGAGGCGGGGCGGGGCGCGCCGCACCACCAGCTCATTACCCATCACAGCTACCTCCCAGTCGCCACGGGGCACAGCTACCACTAACACGCTGGAGCTTTCGGCTAGCCGTCAAGGTTCCGAGGTTCCGGAATCTTCCGTTCTTCTTAACGCTTAATTAATCTGAACGCAGGGCGGCACGGTGGCTTAGTGGTTTAGCATGTTCTCCTCTCAGGGCTAGGGATTCCCGCTTCGAATCCCAATCTGGGTGGAGTTTCCATGTTCTCCCCGTGTCTAAGTGGGTTTCCTCCGGGTTCTCCGGTTTCCTCCCACAGTCCAAAAACATGGATTAAGTCAATTGAGTTCTGCAAATTGCCCCATATAGAGTGTGTCTGTGTGAGTGTGTGCCCAGCGATGGATTGGCGCCCTGTCCTGGGTGTATCTGCCCAGCGCTCAAAACGTTCTCCCCTGGATGGGCATGGGGAACCCCCACCCCCCCCACCCCGCGCGAGCCTAATAGAGGATAAAGCGGGAGATAATGGATGGATAGTCTGACCGGAGACGCGAACCGCATTCGCAAGAGCCAATTAATTCCAAGAACTCATAAAGCCTCGTTAAAATGGCTTCAGCGAGGCCACGTTCTCCACTTTAAGCGCCACTTAAAGGTCTCGTCATAAAGGACCGGATTTCCTTTGAAAATTTGCCGGCGTGCTTAATAAAGCGGAGCCCGTCGCCTGACTCTGGAGTTTTAATGGACCAGGTTCGTCAGTTTCTCGGAAGAGACCTCGTTTAACCTCCATCTCTTTACCTCGTTCACAAAGTGAACACGAGGCATCGGCGGGTTCCCATCAGGAACGCTTAGAACAGATACCGCCTGTCATCATCCAGCATCCTCCAGCTAAGCCTGTACTAGGGTGGTGGGGGGGGGGTTGGTTCGGGTGCTGGGCAGATACACCCAGGACAGGGCACCAAACTATCACACACACACACACACACACACACACACACACTCTATAGGGGCAATTTATAGCGGCCATTTCACCTTGAATCCATGTTTCTTGTGGGTGGAAACTCATTGAGAACGCTGAGAGGAGAAGTGGTTTAAGTGTAGACGTGGTATATAAGTAGCTTAGAACAGCCGCTTCTCAGCGCTGGGGGGGGCCGAGGTTCAAGTTCCGATCTGAGTGGAGTTTCTATTAATTAACTTCATTAATAATAGCTTTAATTAAAACGCATGTGAGGCTGCACAGTGGCTTCGTGGTTGGCATGTTCTCCTCTTAGTGCTGGAGATCCAGGTTGAAATTCCAATCTGGGTGGAGTTTTTATGTTCACGCCATGTCCACATGGGTTTCCTCTGGGTTCTCCGGTTTTCTCCCACAGTCCAAAAACATGGATCAAGTCAATTGAGTTCTCCAAATTGCCCCATATAGAGTGTGTCTGTGTGAGTGAGTGTGTGTCCAGCGATAGATTGGCGTGAAGTCCAGGGTGTATCTGTCCAGCGCCCGAAACGTTCTTCCCTGGATGCTCATGGGACGACCCCCCCCCCTCCCTGCGACCCTAATAGAGGATAAAGCAGGAGATAATGAATTGATGTATGGATGGACAGTAACATGATCCTGGATGTCTAACTATGAAAAAATATCCATCCATTATCTTCCACTTTGTCCTTTATTAGGATCGCGGGAGGGGGGGAGGGGTTTCCCCATCCACATCCAGGGGAGAACGTTTCGGGCGCTGGACAGATACACCCAGGACAGGACGCCAATCTATCACTAGACACACACTCACTCACACAGATACACTCTATATGGGGCAATTTGAAGAATTCAATTGACCTTGATCCATGTTTTTGGACTGTGGGAGGAAACCGGAGAACCCGGAGGAAACCCACGCGGAGACGGGGAGAACATGGAAACTCCACCCAGATTGGGATTCGAACCGCTGAGAGGAGAACATGCTAAAGCACAAAGCCACCGTGCGGAAAATTTAATTTTTTAAGTATTCATCTAAAAAAATATTAATAAATGAGTGCGTTCTTAAACTGGGCGGAGTTCGGGTATTGATAGATACCCGTTACATGAGACGGATCAATACCCTGCTGGGTGATTGATGGCAGGTCCATATCATGCCCTCCATCATATTGGGGGCATTAAACAGACACATTGGACAGGTCTATTATTCCTGAGGATCAGAAGCATTTCTTGCAGTAATTACCTCACGTCGTAAATCAGCTCGCGACGCCGGCCGAGCGCGTCTCCTTCCTCCGCGCTTCAGCAAATTAATTTGCAAAGGGCAATCTGTCAGATAAACAAGAAAGAGGAATGAGAGATTAAAAGGCTGCGTGATGATTTGTGCGGCTCTGCGTCCTCCGCCGGTTCCGGGTGTAATGACCTTCTCGCTCTCATTTGGGAAATAAGTGCAGGGCTTTCCGTGGCATTCAGGCGGATGACGTGTTCGCGCCGCTGGGAATTAGTCTTCATTTCCGTCAAGATATTCCAGCTTCTCACAAAACAAGAGGCGGCCTCATCAGTCCAGTCGGGTTCTGCGCCATGTTCTGCGGTTCTAACAGAACGGGAGCCGTTTAATGTGATAATTAGATCCTCTAATGAGGGCGGCACGGTGGCTTAGTGGTTATCACCAATCGCTGGACACACACTCACTCACAGAGAGACAATGGGGCAATTTAGAGAATTCATTTGACCTTGAGTCATGTCTTTTGGACTGTGGAAGGAAACCGGAGAACCCAGAGGAAACCCACGCGGATATGCGGATTCTTGGTTCGAATCCCAATCTGGGTGGTTTGCATGTTCTCCCCGTGTCCGCGTAGGTTTCCTCCGGGTTCTCCGGTTTCCTCCCACAGTCCAAAAAACACATGACTCAAGGTCAATTGAATTCTCCAAAATTGCCCCATATGGAGTGTGTCTGTGGATTAGTGGTTTAGCATGTTCTCCTCTCAGCGCTAGGGATTCCCGGTTCGAATCCCAATCTGGGTGGAGTTTCCATGTTCTCCCCGTGTCCGTGTGGGTTTCCTCCGGGTTCTCCGGTTTCCTCCCACAGTCCAAAAACATGGATCAATTCAATTGAGTTCTCCAAATTGCCCCATATAGAGTGTGTGGGTGTATCTGCCCAGCGCCCTAAACATTTTCCTCTACTATAGATGGGCATGGGGAACCCGCCCCCGCGACCCTAATAGAGGATAAAGCGGAAGATAATGGATGGATGGATATTGCAGTGAGGTCAAGGTTAATTCACGCGAAACTGCTGACTGAAGCAGAAAACGGCGCCATCGCTTCATGACCATCACATCGGGTCAAGAGGATGAAAAGAGGTTGGTGGGTTTTCCGTTTTCGGCCGTTCCGCCGGTGGGACTGCGCTCAGAACCGATGTTAATACGTTTACTTTACAGAAAATATGTAATAGCTTCATATCTGCAGCCTCGGGGCATCGGTGCATCTGCAGCCCAAGCAGCATCACAGTTTGCCCTCAAGCCTTAGACCGGCGCTGTTTGAAAACGCACGGCTCTGATGTCGGCGCGCCCAACAGATGCCGGGGCTTTAGGATAAGACGCAGCGAGGAAATGAAAGGCCCTGCGAGGAGCATTCCCAGGCTGGGCCTCGGGTTCGAGTCGGCATGAGAGCAGGGACGGGAACGCCGCTGTGAACTTATCCTGTAATACAGACATGAACGAACCCCGTCTGACCCCCGCGTTCTGCCCCCAGTTTATTAAAGCAACCTGCACTTTCAATTCTTCCTTTAATACCCCTGCCCCACCCACCTCACTTCTTTCAGAGAGTCTCTCCCTCATATACCATCCATCCATTATCTTCTGCTTCATCCTCTACTAGGGTCATGGGGGGTGGGGCTCCCTATGCTCATCCAGGGGAGAACGTTTCGGGCCCTGGGCAGATACACCCAGGACAGGGGGGGGCAATCTATCGCTGGGCACACACTCACTTACACAGACACACTCTATATGGGGCAATTTGGAGAACTCAATTGACCTTGATCCATGTTTTTGGACATGAAGCTGGATTTATTACGTTGTTATTGCTGTTAAACCTCTAAAGGACGCGAGTGTGCGCGAGTGTGCGCGCGTGGGCGCGAGTGTGCGCGCGTGTGCGCAAGTGGAGTACACCAGGAAGCCGTTTGGAAACGGCGGTGGAATTTGATTCCAATAAATTCTGGAGACGCAGTAATAAAAGTTCCCGCTGTATGAGGTCCGTGTAGAACACCCCCCCGCCCCCATGCCCCCCCACCCCGCGGCGTAGCCAGAGCTCCGTCGGGAATCTAATGAATAAATTAGCTGAACCCGTTCCGCCAACTCGCTTAGAAACAGTCCGTCGGGCGGGGTCATAAACATGTTATATACCCCCTCGAGGACCCCCCCCCTCCGTACCCCGTTTCCAGACGCCATGCCCAGCGACCTCCGCCATTCGTTAGCGTCCCCTCTGTCAGTGGGCCGATCTGCGGCAGCATCTGCGCTCCTGCGGCGGCCGACACGACGGGGCTGCAGACGCGTGGCCTACCACGGCCTGGAAGTCCCCCCACCCCGCCTCTCCACCCCCAGCTACATCGGCCAAACACATCGAAGCCAGACCACCGGGATCTCAACCCAAACCACAACACACACACACACACACACACACACACACAACACACACACACACTGAGCTGCAGACAGCAGAACACAAACAGAGTGGGGTTTTTTCGCCGGGTCTATCGACCCGTCTCTGTTGACCCGTCTCTGTTGACCCGTCTCTGTTGACCCGTCTCTGTTGACCCGTCTCTGTTGGGCTCTACAGAAGGTTCCAGCAGACGGGACGGTGACGACAATCGTACGGCGCCCCCGCAGGCCGCGTGCACACGCCAGGATTAATTCCCAGAGTCGTTAACGGCTGATTAGGCAGAATCTGCAAAACTCCAGAACGTCCTGTCTGGGTTCCAAGGATAGGGTCCCAAAAGGTTAGGCCACGCCCCCTTTCCTGCTCCACTTATCATACAGATCACCTTTGTAGTTCTATAATTCCTGTAGTCCATATGCCTTCTTTGTTGTTGTTAGTTAGTCCCCTGTTGGTTCTCTGGTCTCTATAATATTAGTTCTTGCTTAAATGGTTGTCAGATTGGTACCGGTCTAAAGTTTGGACACGCCCCCTTTCTCCTCCACTTATCATACAGATGGTCTTTGTAGTTCTTAATTCCAGACTGTAGTCCATCTGTGTCCTTTGTTGTTGTTAGTCCCCTGTTGGTTCTCTGTTCTCTGTTGGTCAGCACCATCAGAGAACAGGTATCATTTGGGTGGTGGATTGTTTATTGTCCGTTCTGCAGTGACACTGATGTGGTGAGGGGGGGGGTTTAGTGTATTTTCATTTCTCCACCTCAGTCACACTGCTGGGATAGGACTAATGCGCCCACCCAATAATCCCTCAGTGGTGGTACTCTTACGGTTCTGACCATTAGAACAGAGTACATAGAAGGACTACAGAGTGGAATTGTAGAACTACAAAGGAACTGGAACTGAGAACATGAGCAATAAGTGAAGCAGAAAAGGGGGCGTGGCCAAACTTTTAACTGGGACTACGTACCAGAGTGGACAGCGTTCTCAGAGTCCAATCTGAACACAAAGGGCAGTGTTCTTTATGCTCCGACCCTCAGACATGCAGTGTAATTACAGTTATAGAGTTGCGCCGTCCTAAATAAACGACCCCCCGCCACCTCGTAGTGCATCACCTACACGAGCTGCAAACTGACCCTTTAAAAAGCTCCTCACAGCCCGAGTCCCGTCCCGTTCTGCGTGTCCTTGTTTATGGAAACAGTTGCTGCAACTCGAGCCCCACGCGGCCGGCAGAGCCCCCCCCCCCCCCCCCCCGGTGAAGGTGAGAAAGACGCACCTGCTAATGCCCTCTAATAGCCAGCAAACTACCCTCGACAGGTTTCACCCTGTCTGACAGAATGGCCCCTCTTCTGAGAAGTGGCAATAAAAGGGAGATCATGTGCACAGGCCCCGGCTTTACACCCCGCTGAGGTTTACCCCTGATCCCATGAGGCTCTGCGCTGTGTTTACAGAGCTGAGAGTTAAAGTAACATTACACACCATTTTATTATAAAACATAAATATGAAGAATGTAACGGACATGTACATTCTTCATATACATTCTTCATATTCTTCACAGTCCCCTCAATGTGTAATATATACACATACATACAGTATATACATACATATATATGCACACACACATATATATATGTGTGTGTGTATATATACACACATGTATGTATGTATGTATGTATATATATGTATGTATATATATATATATATATATATATATATATATATATATATATATATATACACGTATATACACACACACAAATATATACACATATAAACATATACACACATAATATATAGTTATTAATATATACTTATATATATAGGGCGGCACGTTGGTTTAGTGGTTAGCACATTCGCCTCCATGTTTCCATGTTCTCCCCGTGTCTGCGTGGGTTTCCTCCGGGTTCTCCGGTTCCCTCCCACAGTCCAAAAACATGGATCAACTGCATTCTCCAAATTGCCCCATATAGAGTGTGTGTGTGGGCGAGTGAGTGTGTGCCCAGCGATAGATTGGTGCCCTGTCCTGGATCTATCTGCCCAGCGCCCAAAACGTTCTCCCCTGGATGGGCATGGGGAACCCCCCGTGACCCTACTAGAGGATAAAGTGTGAGATAATGAATGAATGAAATATATATATATACATATACATACACTACCTTATATACCACCTTATATGTTTATTATATGTAATCTGTAATAAAGAATGAACAGTCCTCATGTCTCAGTGTGAATTCAGGAGTGTGTGTAATTCTGCAGACATATTGTGCTTTTTATATAAAGGGAGACGGGGCCTCCAGCGCTCTTTATCAATCCAAAGCTTAGCGGGATAATTAAGATCTCTGTGGAGGTGACAGCACGAATACCCCCCAGCTCACGCCTTCCCTCCTCAAGCTCAGCTGCTTCCTGTCTTCCTCGCTGTCAGAGTGTGTGTGTGTGTGTATGGGCGTGTGTGTGTGAGGAAGCTGAAGAGGGATGGATGACACTAGTATTTATAGCTCACAGGCACACTAAGTGATAGATGTCACCTTCGTCGCGTTGCCCAGGGGGCATTGCAGCAGCCTTGTGCACTATAATGAGCTACAGAGAGAGAACACAGGACACACTCCTCCATACCTCTGTGTTCTACGTTCTCAGTCTATGGCCGCCAGAGGTGGGTACGGGGTGGGTGGCTGCGTCAGAGGGCCGTGGGTCAGAGGGTCCCACACTGGGTCTTATCTTGGGTGCAGACACCTGCAACTGAACAATCCGGTCTGTTGAGAGATGGGAAAACACAAATGCTGTATACAGGTCTCTCTTTCTCTCTCCGACACACACACACACACACACACACACACACACACACACACACACACACACACACACACACACACACACACACACACACACACACACACACACAGGGGTCATTAAGGACACATGAAAAGAAGAACAGCTGTGGGTGGAGGTGGCAGAATAACACCAGATGGAGATTCGTTATTAACACACGTGTAACACACATGTACAAAACATTACTTAACATATATATATATATATATACACACACACACACACACACACACACACACACATTCATCATCCCCATACACACTGTATAGTCTGTCTGTTCCGTTATATACTCTGTCAGCCCCCTTTCTGATGATCAGGACCCCAACAGAGCAGGTACTATTTTTGGGTGCTGGATAATTCTCAGCCCTGTAGTGACACTGGGGCACTGGCAGCGTGGTGGTGGTGGTGTGTTAGTGTGTGTTGCACTTGTACAAATGGATCCATGTTCTCCCTGTGTCCGTTTCAGTTTACACCAGGTTCTTCCTCCACAGTCCAAAAACTTTATCCAGAAAGGTGAATTGTCTGTTTTATATTGTCCCTATATAGCATATGTGTGTGTGTGTGTGTGCCCCCCCCCCCCCCGATATAGGGTGGGTGCCTCTATCTAAATTGCCCCTATATAGTGTGGGTGCCCCTATCTAAATTGCCCCTATACAGTGTTTGGTTGCCCCTATCTTAATTGCCCCATATAGTGTGGGTGCCCATATATAGTGTGGGTGCCCCTATCTAAATTGCCCCTATATAGTGTGGTGTGCCTCTATATAAATTGCCCCGATATAGTGTGGTTGCCCCTATGTAAATCGCCCCTATACAGTGTTTGGTTGCCCGTATCTAAATTGCCTTTATATAGTGTTTGGTTGCCCCTATCTAAATTGCCCCTATATAGTGTGTGTGCCCATCAATGGATTGGTGCCCTGTCCTGGGTGTATCTGCCCAACGCCCAAAATGTTCTCCCCTGGAACCCCCCCTTCTCCCCCTCCTCATGACCTTGTGCTTCCAAAGCAAGCCTACGTTGACCTGAGGAGAACATGCAAACTTCCACACAAACCCGACCCAGCCCGATGTGAGCGGACGAAGATTTTCACCCGCAAGAGAACATGTGAAACCACGTGACCTCTCGAGAGCACAATCAGGAGGGGTGTCCCGATGAACGCTCACAAAGTGTGGAACCTGATTACGGCCTATCCCGTCCGGCGGTGTTATTAAAGAGTCCTTAATGTGCCGCCATCCTGCAGACGTGGACACGCGATCCCATAAACACATTAACGTGTGTTAACGTCCGCTCGGCTTCTGTCCCTCATCAACCCGACAGGATCCATTATCCCCTAAACAGATTAGAACCTGCGAGTGTCAGGTGACCGGCGAGAGCCGCGAGAGCAGAGTGCACCGCTGCACCCTGTGAGGTGACGAAGCCGCTGAAATAAAAGTCGGTCCTGCTGAATGTGTTGACATCGCTTTAATTCAGCCTGACACCCAGGCCCCTGCCTGCCTGCCTGCCCGCCTGCCTGCCCGCCCCGCCCCCATGGGCCCCGGCCAACCATAATAAACCCTCCCGAAATACAGCGTGGACGGCGGGCGGGGACAGGTGCCTCCACGCCAGCCAACGCGTCAACACGGGCGCTCATTCCCATAATTCCAGAAGCCTGTTCTCCCCTGACTCCCCTGACCCCCCGGCCCTAATACAGACACGCGGCTATTTAACGAGCCGGCCGCGTCGTTAGGCTGACCAACAGGAGCGCAATTAAAAATAGCACCGTTGATGTGAAGATGCTCCGATCATCAGATGCTAAACACGTCCGGCCCGCGTCGTTATGGGGCATTCTGAACGCGTCGACGGGGGCGTGATGGGGACGGAACGGCATGTCCCCGGATGACGGACGGGGGGAAGGGGGGGACGGGGGAGGCGGTAAGGGTCCGAGAGGAAAGTGGAGGACGGGATAGGACGCGGTGGAAAAAGGCGCATTGAGTGCATGACGCTTTCAAACACAAATACATCCACCACTCTTTAGGGGCAATCTAGAGCAGCCAGTTCACCTTAAATCCAGGTTTTTTTGTACTGTGGGAGCAAACCTTTGTGGGACACTGAGAACACGGAACATGAAACATGCCCATCAACGGGAGAACGTCTCAGGCGCTCGGGCCAGGACAGGGGGCAATCTATCACTGGAAACACACTCACTCACTCACCCAAATACACACTATATGGGGCAATTTGGAGAACTCAATTGACCTTAATCCATGTTTTTAGACTGTGGGAGGAAACCGGAGAACCCGGAGGAAACCCACAGACACGGGGAGGACATGGAAACTCCACCCAGATTGAGATTCGAACCGGGAATCCCTAGCGCTGAGAGGAGAACATGCTAAACCACTAAGCCACCGTGCCGCCCATAGCAATTCCAATGGCATGCAAATGCACCGGGACGCACGGCGCATCCGTCTTCGCGCCGTTAATAAATAGCCGTATTTACACTTCCGCGGAAACGGGACGAGGAATTGCTGCTGATGCGGCGTGAAAAAGTATAATTTGTCCTCAGGGACCTGAAGGTGTCCACTCAGCAGGTCCCACGCAGGTCCTGCAGACGCAGCTCTGTTAATAAGGCCTCGTTAGCGCTCGCAGGGACACGGTGCCGCGCTGCGCCTCTCGCTATGAAGCCACCGCGGAGCTCGGGAGACATGAATCACCGCCGCTCCATTATAAATACACCGTCCGCTGTATCGCACTGTCATCACCAGCCCCGCCCCCGCCCCGCCCCCGCCCTCGCCCAGGCGCCGCAGAGCGTCCGTGAAATCTGCTTGCGTAGCGCCGTGGAATGCAAGCTAGCTGGCACCCTCACCCCCACCCTCACCCCCACGCTCCCCGCCGGCCGCATAGCGGGGTCATGTTAGCGCGGCGTGTGAAAATCGGATCCCCCGCCGGCCGGCCGGGTGGGTGTGTACTCGGACCTCCAGGCCTTTCAGCGATGCCTGGCGCTCATTAGCAGAGAGGGATCTCGTATCGGCAGCCCGGTTTAACGCACGCTGCATTCACACGCAGACATGTACTGCCACGCCCGCTTCAGAGCAGAGACGCCCGCCCGCTTCAGAGCAGAGACGCCCGCTTC
>JAFMOD010000701.1:1057215-1098941 GCA_019802435.1 Corydoras maculifer | reverse complement strand
CTTTGGGTTGCCATTTGCACAGAAATCACTTAAAAAAAAAAAAAAAAAAAAAAAAAAAAAAACACGCTCCAGCAAATAGCATTAAGGGATTTGGTTTTAGTTCAGCCTTTGGCTTAAGTACATGATACATGTCCCCCAAATGGCACCCCCCTCCCCCAATCCACCTAAGTGAGCAAACACACAAACAGCATACAACACTAATGTACAACATGAACATTAATAAAAGCATAAAACATAGAATATATATAACCTGACTGCAAGGCATGCTGGAAAGTGATAATAATAATAATTGGTCGTGGAGGGGGGGCACGGTGGCTTAGTGGTTAGCACGTTCGCCTCTCAGCACTAGGGATTCCCGGTTCGAATTCCCATCTGGGTGGAGTTTCCATGTTCTCCCCGTGTCTGTGTGGGTTTCCTCCGGGTTCTCCTGTTTCCCCCCACAGTCCAAAAACATGGATGAAGTCAATTGAGTTCCCCAATTTGCCCCATATGCGTGCGTGTCTGTGTAATTGAGTGTGTGCCCAGCGATAGATTGGCGTCCTGTCCTGGGTGTATCTGCCCAGCACCCGAAACGTTCTCCCCTGGATGGGCATGGGGAACCACCCTATATACCCTAATATAGGATAAAAGCGGAAGATAATGAATGAGTGAATGGTCATGTGGCTGGCACGGTGGCTTAGTGGTTAGCACGTTCGCCTCTCAGCGCTAGGGATTCAGGTTCGAATCCACATCTTGGAGTTTCCATGTTCTTCCCGTGTCCATGTGGGTTTCCTCTGGGTTCTCCGGTTTCCTCCCACAGTCCAAAAAACATGGATCAAGGTCAATTGAATTCTCCAAATTACCCCATATAGAGTGTGTTTGTGTCTGTGTGAGTGAATGTGTGCCTAGCGATAGATTGGCACCCTGTCCTGGGTGTATCTGCCCTGCGCCCGAAAGGTTCTTCCCTGGATGGGCATGAGGAACCCCCCCGCGACTCTAGTAGAGGATAAAGCGGAAGATAATGGATGGATGGGTCGTAGTTATGATAACAGCAGACCAATCAATTACATTGATCTGCACACCTTCATAAGCATAAGCTTGAATGTAACGTGACGTAAATGAGACGTGGAAGATTCAGAACAACTCACAGTGTGTGTGTGTGTGTGTGTGTGTGTATAAGTGCTCCTTATACTGTGCTGTAATAAAAGCGCTGATGAGCCCAGTAAACTTTCTTTTTTCTTAAACCTGTGGGGTGATGCATGGCAATCTACCAACATGCATTGTGTAATTGTCAGATCGATTGCAATCGAAGTATTGGGCACGCCTGTTATGGAGCCTATTCATTTGATAGTTTTTATTTTGCTAGCAGTTAATAGCATGTGCACAAGCCATTTGGAAATGGTGGCACTAATTAAGTTTGAACAATGCCACTCTGGATATGTCAATCACAGGCTCGGTCACTGAGGGTGGGCAATATGGGTCAATGGATAGCAGGTTGGCTTACTGTAAAGCCTACTGTAAATGTCACAGGCTTAACTCAGTGAAAGACCTGCCAAATGACCCCTGTAAAGAGCTAGTGAGATGGAACGTAATAAGATGGGCCCCTATGTGTACCCCACTGATGAGATGCAGATATTTAAAAATCTTTTCCTGAATTATATTGGATGAATTGGAGGAGAAAATGTTTTTTTTTTTAAACATTAAAAAAAAAACTTATTAGAAGTAGAATGACAGGAGAACACAATGTGCAATTAATGAGGCTACTATAATTAAACTTGTCTAATATACAAATAAATTGCCGCTGAGCCTTCTGTCATAACTGCAAAATACTGAAAAAAGCCCTGATCAACAAGTAATAAATAACCAAAATCAAATTGACTTGGTTCTATGACTACATGAATTCTCCAAACATAATAGCAGGATGAGGGTGGCATGGTGGCATAGTGGTTAGCATGTTCTCTGGGGATCCTGGTTTGAATCCCAATCTGGATGGAGTTTTCATGTTCTCCCCGTGTCTGCGTGGGTTTCCTCTGGGTTCTCCGGTTTCCTCCCACAGTCCAAAAACATGGAACAAGTCAATTAAGTTCTCCAAATTGCCCCATATAGAATGTGTATGCGTGCGTGTCTGTGTGAGTGAGTGTGTGCCCAGCGATAGATTGGCGCCCTGTCCTGGGTGTATCTGCCCAGCGTCCGAAACCTTCTCCCCTGGATAGGCATGGGGAACCCCACCACGACCCTAATAGAGGATAAAGCAGAAGATAATGAACGAATGAATGAACTAATGCCCCATATAGAGTGAGTGTGTGCCCAGCGAAAAGATTGACACCTTGCCCTGGGTGCATCTGCCCAGCGCCTCAAACATTCTCCCCTGGATGGACATGGGGAACCCCCTCGTGACTCTAGTAGATGATAAAGTGGAAGATAATATAGGATGGAAAGTGTGGAGGATAATGAAGGATGGGCATGGGGAACTCCCCACCCCCACCACCACCCTTGTATAGGATTAAGAAGAAGATAATGAATGAATAAATAACAGGATGAAAGAGGATCAAGCCCAAACAAGCAAATTAAAGCAAGTTTGTTTTTTCTATGTTTTACTCAAGAGTGATTACATGAGAATATAAGTGTTTCCAACCTGAAAATCTAAACATGAAATAGCCTTTAGAAGTTCCCATCAATCACAGTTTCACAGCACTGATAAAAAAAAAGAGAGTGAAAAATTTCTTCTTCTTCCTTTTCAAACAATCCTCGCCAAACTCTTTTGGCAATTGATCAATTGATCAAAATTGATTACTTTGCCTTGGCTTAAGGGTAAGAGTGAATCTAACTGGTACTTGGGTAGTTTTCTGAAAGCAAACTCTTCCATCACATACTGACAGAGGGTTTATCAGGTGGCTAAGGCTAGAAAAATCATTAATGAAGGATTGTGGGATGCACATCAGGCTATTGATCTGCTCGCAAGTGAATAACTCTCATTGTACTAAGGTAATTAAATAGCCTGATACCACTGGATATACTGCAAGCTCATGAATATAGCAAAAGCAAGAGTCTCTGATATAAAAGGAAGCCAGTAACCTGTTTGTTTACAAAGTTGTGCCAAAAACGCCATGCCTTAATTATTATAGGCTTTTTTCCCCTCCACAGTGTGAAGCATAACTAACTTTCTAATGAAAACAAAACAATAAATCAAGCCTCTATGTACATAAGAAGCTATGATTTATGCTTTAAGAAAATAGAAAGCGAGTGTTTTGACAGCCAACTGTACAGTTTAGAAAAAGAAATACTCCAGAGGGAAAATTCCCTAATAAACAAGCAAAAAATTTTTTATAAATAAAACCCACCCCTATATCGTGTTAAATTTATTTATCTAGAATTAATTCTGCTTGTGAAATATAAAATTTTGTAAAAAATAGACAATTTGTCCATAGAAAACAAAATTAATGAAATATCACTAATTAGTTAATTAATTTGTAATTGTTTTAATTGCTTCATGTGTTGTCATCGACGATGATGGGGAAACATTTTACCAAACACTCAGACAAACAGATGAAGCTAATATAGGGGTGGTAACAATAAAAAGCCAACTATAATGTGCATCAATTAACAACATGTAATTATGTATTATAATTTATGTTTATTTCCCGATTCAGTCACAGAATCCAGAGTTCAGATAGGTTCAGACCCATCATATACTTGCATATACTACATACAGTATATTATATTATATATTACATATACTACATACACTTTTTATTAAGGACCTGGAGAAAGACCCACAGAGGACAATGTGCTTCCCCACTTTATATTAAACACCAGAAAATGGAGCTTGTTGTATAAATTATTACTAGGGCGCGAGGGCGGGAGGTAGATCAGGTAAATGGGAACACCTGGCTGAGATTGATGTTATTAATTATCTCTCCTTCTGTGTAACAGTAACAGCAGTCAGAAGCAGGTGACGCTGTGTATTAGGGCGACCACCTACAGACTATTAGACTGAGAAGCAGAGTATTAAACAAAGAGGATTTTGTGCGGCAAAATAAAGCCCTGTCTGTATTTACACCCCACCAATCTTTGCACTGGTACCGAAACCCAGGAGTGGATGAGGGACGCACCTTGATGTCTTCTGCTGGGACCACCGCTTACCCTGCCCTCTCCGCCTTGATCTTCGGTATTGCCGAAAGCCTGGGTCGGGGCTAGTCCCCCCCTTGCCCCCCTGCTGGGGATACTCCCACACAGCTCATGCGTCCTCATCCACCACGGGTTTTGGCACCAGTGTCACGGGGTAAAAGAAATGCAGACAGGAGACATCACAGGCATCAGCACAGGAACAGTGTTATTGTTCCACAACAGGAACAGCTGTATTGTTGACATGAACACGTCTACACACATATATACCGAGCTTTAAGGGTATACGCGCATGTAGAGATGCCGTGTCCACTGTCCCACCAGTCCTGTTGCATGTTGGAGAACTCTCTTATCCTATAACTCCGCCTCTCCTTCCCAATACGCCAGTCAAAATTACTGGAATAATAGGAGAACTAATTAATAACAAATAACTAAAAACTGTGGAGTGCTAGCCTTTATGCTGTTGCATGCTGGGGCAGCAGGTTAAAGGTGCCAACAGACTGAACAAACTGATCCGTAAGGACAGTGATGTTGGTGTGGAGCTGGACTTGCTGAGAGCCATGTCAGAGAGGAGTACCATACTGCCTCCCACCCACCGTACCACACACTGCCTCCCACCCACCGTACCACACACTGCCTCTCACCCACCATACCACACACACTGCCTCCCACCCACCATACCACACACACTGCCTCCCACCCACTGTTCCACACACTGCCTTCCACCCACTGTACCACACACTGCCTCCCACCCAATGGTCAGACACAGGAGCTGGGGGAGAACATGTCTCCATCCAGGGGAGATCATTTCAAGCGCTGGGCAGATACACCCAGGACAGGGCACATCTTTTCACTCACTCACTCACACAGGCATACACACTCTATATGGGGCAATTTGGAGAATTCAATTGACCTTGATCCATGTTTTTGAAATGTGGGTTAAAACTGTAGAACCCGGAGGAAACCCACGCAGACATGGGGATAACATGGAAAATTCACCTGTTTCCAACGTGCTAACCATTAAGCCACCATGTCACCCAAAACTAAACATAATTATTAATTACTAATAACTGTAGTCTAAATAATTTTCTATCTACAATTATAAAACAACAATTGTAGGTCACTGAATAATAACAGGGCGGCACGGTAGCTTAGTGGTTAGCATGATCACCTCTCAGCGCTAGGGATTCTGGGTTCAAATCCCAATCTGGGGTGGAGTTTCCATGTTATCCCCCTGTCCACGTGGGTTTCCTCTGTGTTCCCCAGATTAATTCTACAAATTACCCCATATAGTGTGTGTGTGTGTGTGAGTGAATTTTTGCCCAGGAATGGATTGGAGCCCTGTCCTGAGTGTATCTACCCAGCACCAGAAACGTTCTCCCCTAAATGGGCATGGGGAACCCAGCCTCGACACTAATAAAGGATAAAGCTGAAGATGATGGATGGATGAACTAATAACAATACTATTTGAAAACAGACAACTCATGTGTCTATGTTGTTCCTAAAACAATTACTAGAATTGTGGCTCATCGCCATAATAGAGCCATGCGTAACCATTTATAGAGTTCACCAAGATAAAGTGAAAAGATTTGTTTTCAACTGGAGGGATTTATGGCATCTGCACAATTAGCTAAGGATGTGCTCCAGCTTCTCCAAGCTAAGAAGTAAAAACACATCTATTGTAAAAATAGATGACCACATGACCACAGAACAGATCACTGATCCCAAACTCGACTAATGAGTATAGACGAGTTAGAATGGACGAGACAACGTAGAGTAATTAACGAAACTAAAATAGTGTGTTATGTCTTAAAGAGTAATCTGTGAATCGTTGCCCTTGAACAGAAATGAGAGCAATGTATTGCACATAAAGCAAAACCAAAGCAATGCAGGAGAGATTAATTTGAGAAGTTTGGCGGGGCGGTGGCTTAGTTGTTAGCACGTTCGCCTCTCAGTGCTAGGCATTTCCGGTTTGAATTCCAAACTGGAGTTTCCATGTTCTCTCCGTGTCTGCGTGGGTTTCCTCCAGGTTTTCCGGTTTCCTCCCACAGTCCAAAAACATGGATCAAGGTTAATTGAATTCTCCAAATTGCCCCATATAGAGTGTGTTTATCGCTGGGCACAGACTTACACAGACACACGCACAGATTGGCAACCATAGATTGGGATTCGAACCTGGAATCCCTAGCACTGAGATGTGAACATGCTAACCATTAAGCCAAACTAATATTTCCATCCATTCATTATCTAGAGTGTGTTTGTGTGAGTGAGTGTCGCCAGCGATGGATTGGCACCCGGTCCTGGGTGTATCTGCCCAGTGCCCGAAACATTCTTCTCTGGATGGGGATGGGCCCCCCCGCAACCCTAGTAGAGAATAAAGCGGAAGATAAAGGACGAATGGAAGTTGGTAACCCAAGCACAAAAATGAATAAAAACAACATCCTATAATGAGAAAATGATTAAAAGCTGCAACCAGAATATATGTCAACCAAAAAGAGACCGCTTTAACATATTAAAAACCAACACCCTGGATGTTGGCTGCATCTTATTATTATACAAAAGAGAAGTAAGATAGAAAATAGCAGACCTCATAATAAAAAAATAAGACTCTCATGTGAAATAAACCAATAACGTTATTTAAAGGGTTTCTGAAGTACCTGGCAAACCTGCTTAATACCAAAAAGAGAAAATCAGATTGAAATTAAATCAAATAAGAGAAAAAAACTCTTCATTTATATTTTTAGTATAAAAATCTTTAATAAGGTTGAGTCTCACCTTGCGGTCCTCTTTGAAAATTTCAGCAGCTGTAATGAAGTGGGGGACGGCATTCTTACAGTGTGGACACCCTGCAGAGAAACACTTGTCATCATTCATCTCATTAATGGAGGAACGAAAAAAAAAATGTTTCAAATATAGAAGAGCACCGGAACATTACATCAGCACACAAAAGTATGTACTTTTGAGAATTTATGATTCTTCTCATAAATATCACTGTACAAAGCTCATATTTAATAGCTTATTGACCACATTTTATGAGAAGTTTTATCATACATGGGGCTAGAACTTCACTGGGGTTTTAACCTCCCAACAACTTAGCGGCGCTTCCATTAACATTTGTTTTACTAATTATTTTAAGGCCTTTGTAAAATAGTCTCATTAAAACTTTTTTTTTTTGCTAAATTAGTGCTAACTGTAGTAATTAATTCTGACAATGTGCATCTCTTAGGTCCCAGCTTTTAGCAGGTACCAAAATTTTGCATGTAGTTAAAAGGGTTCAAGGATAAGAGCCAGTTTTCTACGGCAATGCCACAGAAACAGTATATATGATTTATTAAACTGTATATTGTTTTTATTAAATGGTATATGGGATTTGGCATATGCGATTTATTATACGGCATATGGAACTTATTAAATGGTATATAGGACTTACTAAACGGTATATGCGATTTATTAAACAGTATAAGGGACTTATTAAACGGTATATGGGATTTATTAAGCAATATATGGGATTTATTAAACAGTATATGTGATTTATTAAACAGTATATGTGATTTATTAAAACATTATATGGGATTTATTAAGCAGTATATGGGATTCATTAAACGGTATATGGGATTAATTAAACAGTATATGGGATTTATTAAACGGTATATGGGATTTCTTAAATAGTATATGGGATCACTGGGGTTTTAACCTCCCAACAGCTTACAGGCACTTCCGTCAACATTTGTTTTACTAATTATTTTAAGAAGTTTGTAAAAAAAGTCTCATTAAAACTTATTTTTTTGCTAAATTAGTGCTAACTGTAGTAATTCTGACAATGTGCATCTCTTATGTCCCAGCTTTTAACAGGTACCAAAATTATGCATGTAGTTAAAAGGGTAAGAGCCAGTTTTCTTCGGAAATGCCACAGAAACAGTATTTGAGATTTAATAAATGGTATATGTGACTTATTCGACGGCACGTGGGATGTCTTCGACGGTACGTGGGACTTATTCGACGGTACGTGGGACTTATTGAACAGTATATGGGATTTATTAAACAGTATATGCGATTTATGTAAGTAGAATCTTTGTAACTTTGTTATTGTATCTTTATTAGGCTTACCTTTTTACTTGTAATAAACTTTGTTATTACTTTAAACTAATGTTCCAGCTGATCTTTTAAGACTGGAAATCAAAGGCTAATTTATCTCCTGTTAATGGTAAATTATAAGCAAATATAAGATTGACCTCTGAGGGATATAAATTACATTACGATCCACATGTCAATATAGTCTCTGTCCATGTATTATAAATATAGTCTCTGTTCATGTGTTATGAAAGTCTCTGACAGATTTAAGATTTGTCATCATTCGTCTCATTAATGTTGGAGGAACAAAAAAAAAAAAAAGTTTAAATTTAAAATATAGACGAGCACCGAAACATTACATCAGCACACAAAGGTAAGTACTTTTCTACATTTTCTACAAATATACTTTTCTGTATGATTCTTCTCATAAATATCACTGTAGAAAGCTCATATTTAATAGCTTATTGACCACATCTTAATACAAGTTTTATCAGGCATGGGGATAGAACTTCACTGGGGTTTTAACCTCCCAACAGCTTAGTGGCACTTCCACCAACATTTGTTTTACAAATTATTTTGAGACGTTTATAAAATAGTCTCATTAAAACTGTAGTAATTCTGACAATGTGCATCTCTGAGGTCCCAGCTTTTAGCAGGTACCAAAATCTTGCATGTAGTTAAAAGGGTTCAAGGATAAGAGTCAGTCAGTGTTCTAGGTAGGGTGACCAGATTTCCCGCTTTGTGCGACAGTCACGCAATTTCGTTACTTTTCAGGCGTCCCGCAAATTGAGACGTTGTCCCTCATTGTTATTTGTTGAAAATCAGGCTCCAGTTTTGAAGTGCATGTTTCAAAATCTGCCATTAGATGGCTGTGTTGTCTGTTTTAGGAGGAGAGGCGGGTTGTTTGAATGTCAACCAATCGGAAACGCGGACGCATGTTAAGGACGCGCCCACCAACACAAACTGAGTTTTGCACACTCAGTTAAGTATCTGAATTTCTTGACGATCAATGAAGTTTGAACACAGACAACCTAGTCAGTTTTTAAGCTCTGTATCTTACTAAACTCCATAATCTGAGTCTGAATATGCAAAGGCTCAAGGAGAACTTTGTGCAAATAATGTCAAAGCACTGGAATTACACTAATCACAGGACAGCACGCACAAACTGCAACAAGAAAAACAGTAATTCTTTGTAATATCTTATTATCTACAGTATATGAGTTGCAGCACAGCAGTGACTAGAACTTGAAAGTTTTACCCAATTGGTGAAACTAAAAACTTACGATAATTATAATCGTAATTGTTGGACGTCTGTGTCAGTACCTAATATCCTAACCTAATATCATTATACTTAAAGCTGTACTTCAAAGGGGATTGTACAGGCTGCAAGAAGTATTAATGACAAGTATGGGTAAACATTAGCTTTAGCAAATTTAGTGAGAAATTGGAATTTAGAACTTAAGTCTAAATGGGTGAGTTGAAATTTTATTTTTAACACATGCACACATTCATTAACTGGATAAATAAAACATGGCTATCCATAGTCCAAAACATGGCTCAAGGTCAACTGAATTCTCCAAATTGCCCCATAAAGAGTGTGTTTGTGTGAGTGAGTGTGTGCCCTGTGACCGATTGGCCCCCTATCCTGGGTGTATCTGCCCAGCGCCCCGAAAAGTTCTACCCTGGATGGGCATGGGGGAACCCCCCACTCCCACCCCCTCCCCGACCCTAGTAGAGGATAAAGCAGAAGATTATGGATGGATGGATGGGTTCAAAGTGCTTCAGGTGATTTTTAAGCATCACACCACAAATCAAAAAGCATTAAATGTGAAGATGGCCCTATATTTTTTTCCCCCAGAACAGCCCTATATATAGGAGAAGAAAATAATTTATTCATAGAAGATTTAGATTTAGATTTATTCAATAATTTATATAGAAGAAAATAATTTATTCATCGCAGAGAAACTACGACCACCACTTGTTACTTATGTAGCTATTTATAAACATGTATATTGTACATGTATGTTGTGCAGGAAATGTCATTTTAAACAAATCTTGCTTACAATTCCCATCTCTTTTCCATCTTTTTAAAAAAATTTGGTTTCTGTTTGGAGTATTCCTTTTAGACTCCAGCACGCTGTTTTAGTACATAATTCATTTGAAATCCTGCTTTCTGGTCTGCAGTCAGTTATTTGTTAGGGTTTTTAAATTTATTTCTCTATTGTATGACTGTAAATAACTGAAAATTAGAATTTTATCGTGAATATATAGATTTTTAATGATATTTAAATTTTTCCTAGTTTTTTTCAAAATCTCTTCCAATGACCTTTTGTCGTCAGCTCTTCATCCATGGCTCTGCTAAAGCACTGCGGCTACGACATTTACTGGATGGCCCTCAATGGACTTATATAGTTTTCCAATGGTTAAATACGGGTCATCTGATCATCACACAATCTGTACATTACTGTCCTACACTGTTGATGTTGCCCGGCCGCTAAAGGAGTAGGAGTCACCCACCAAGTCTTGGTCCTAATAAGGTTTCTTCCTTAAAATAACAACATAACAGGGAGTTTTTTCTTGCCACTGTCAGCTTGCTCTTTGGGGATATATAGGCTTATAATACTGTAAAGCTGTACCATTGTAAAAAGCGCTATATAAATGAATCACTTTACATTACTTGTAGCAATTGCAGCACACCTCAGGGGAACGGGGGGGGGGGGTGTTGTGTTAGCACACACGTTCATGGCGCACAGATATGTGGCTTTAGCCAAAGGAGTGTTAATATTCACACACATGTACGCACACCCACTATCTGCACCTACAATACACTGTAAAAGTTGCAGTTACAGGCTTGTAAATGAACCAAATAGAGACATGCATTAGCACATTTGAATATTGTCTATAAGAATGTAGAATAAATATATTCAACCAAATGTAATCGTATACTCATTTTTAATGTGATATTAAGCTAATTATTCACAAAAGCATTTTTATTGTTCAATTTATTTTATAGGCCTTTAAAGAGCTCACATCTGATTTGACTAAAATATTCAGGTGACATATTCCAGTACATTTCCTACTGTAGTGGGTTTTTATAGGGAAGGCCTTATAACCCTGTGAATTTTAATAGCATGTGACGATGAACTAATGGAACTTGGGCTCTCTAACAATGGCCTTCTTATAGGACCAACACACTTTCCAAATTAAGAAAGACATCATAAGAAATAATAGTGCATAAATCTGCTGACTCTCCTATTGGCGTATACTGTTTTTTAGTTAAAGTGCAGAAACTTGGCACATTTTCAGAGCTGTGTCAAAGCCAGTTGACCCCACACTGGCGGCTAGTTCCCTTACATACACTCTAATCAAGAATCTGGGGAGTGGAATAGAGCTGTATTTTAAATAACTGCTCACACATAAAAAAAATACAAGCTGTTATAGCAGGACAGCAAATGCAAAATTGGGCAACGCGCAGGTACAATCGCAAAGAGGTTTTTAAAAAATGGTTTAAAAAAAAAGCCTGAAGCAGCTAATGAATAAAAGCTCAAAAGGAAATACACCCTTCTGTCTAATGAATACCCACTGATAAGGCTATTCAAGGACTTACAGCAAAAGAGCCTTTCTTCTCCTGCTTGGTTACCAGTTTAAGAAAGAAGCAAGGTGTTTCTTACCATCCTTGCAAATCTCACATGAGAATGGACAGCGCCATCTAAAAGCACCAAATTAGGACAAATAAAAAAAAAAGTAAGAAAAAAAAATAAAAAGAGCTCCACATTTCAACAGCATGGTGGCAGAGTAGTTTACTCAGTCACTTCATGACAACAAATTCCTGAGACGGGGCATATTTCAGTGAGTTTCTGGTTTACTCCCATAGAACCGGTTTACTCACACATACTAAAAACCAGCGATACTAAACTCCCCCTGGGTGTGAATGTATCAATGTTTCTCCAGTAATGAACTGCAGTTAACTCTATGTGTCTTCAGAACCTACTATTACCCTATTAAGGACGAGGAGATTATGAAAAGAATAAATAAACACATTTAGCATCACTTTTTAGGACAAACATTACATCTGAGGCCTGCTTATTAACAGTATTTCTATCCATCCATCCATCCATTATCTTCCACTTAATCCTCTGCTAGGGTTGCAGGGGGGTTCCCCATGCTCATCCAGGGGAGAACGTTTCGGGCGCTGGGCAGATACACCCTGGACAGGGCGCCAATCCATCACTGGGCACAAACAAACTCCATATAGGGCAATTTGGGGCATTCTGTTTACCTTGAAGCATGTTTTTGGATTGTGGGAGGAAACCGGAGAGCCCAGAGGAAACCCATGTGGACACAGGGAGAACATGGAAACTCCATCAAGATTGGGATTCGAACCGGGACTCCCTAGCACTGAGAGAACAGGCAAACACTAAGCCGTGCCGCCTACAGTAGTACTAACTATACCTTAATAACAAAATGTCTGATGCACAAGATAAACGTAATGTTAATAAACAAAAAACACCATTGTTAAGGTCATAAAGTACAAAAATATGATTTAGGAAGTAGGAAAGTGACGTTATTATTATTTGTTTTAGCAGTTGAACAAATAATTTACGAATTAGGTAATGACAAATGATCCATGGTGAATAGTTGACTGCTATGCTCAAAAGTCAAGAGATTATCTTTAATCCTTTGAAATGACTGGTGTTCTTGGAGTTGCTTCAGCTGAAACAGTTTAGTGACGATTTAAGTAGTATTTCCAGTAATACTTAATAAGTGGGGTCAAAAGGTTCAAAAAGATTGTTTGCTTGCAAATGTTGACCACAATGTGTGATTTTTTTTAATAAATAAGGTGTAAAAACATTTTCACATGAATATTTATTTATTCATTCATCCATTATCCTCTGCGTAATCCTCTACTAGGGTTGTGCGGGGGGGGGCATGCCCATCCAGGGGAGAATGTTTTTGGTGCTGGGCAGATACACCCAGGACAGGGCGCCACGCTATCGCTAGGCACACTCACTCACACACACACTATATGGGGCAATTTGGAGCATTCAATATACTTTGATCCATGTTTTTGGACTGTGTTAGGAAACCAGAGAACCCAGAGGACACCCACACCGACACGGGGAGAACATGGAAACTCCACCCAGATAGAGACTTGAACCTGAAATCTGTAGCGCTGAGAGGCGAACATGCTAACCACTAAGCCGCCTACACATTTTTTTATTTGTGATCCTTACATAATAAATAAATGATGTAAATGTGATCAGTAAATACATGGCTGGTTAGTGTGTGTATTGGAGGGTAGGGGAGTGGATGCATTATTTTGAAAATCTTTAAAAGAGTAGTACAAGCATCATATTTATTAACCCTAAAGTTATCAGCTAAGTTATACTTACAGGGTGCATAGAACATGACCAATGCATGCTTCTTTTTCTTCAGAGAATCTCTGAAGTCCTCAACTCCAAGGTGACTCACACTGGATGGCTTCTCCTCCCATGACTGCTCTGGAGGAGGGGGAGCCTGTGGACTAAAAGCAGTGGCGAGACACTCAGAAAGACAGAACAGCATAGGCAGAAGTAATATCCCTTGTAGACCGATGCACTTTCGTATAGAGATTCAGAGTGCACAATTTTGAGATTTTTAATTATTATTTTACATAGCGCCACATAAACGCGACTTCATGCCACCATGCTGTGCACTTCTATACAACCTAGCCTGCAGTCAGATAAGATCAGGGGCATCAGTGGGTTCTTATTGGATGTTATGGCATGTTGAACACCTGGGCTGACATGTAGTCTGACTGGTCGGGTTAATGCCTTGAACACTACACCTACAATCCCATTTGCAGAACAGCAAGAAGGAACAATGGTACAAAATTCTTGTGTTAAAAAAAGAAGACTAACATGTCGGGGAGACAGATAAAGAGAAAAGGATTTGTCCGAGAGAGCACTGAAAAAATAATAGAGGATGGACAGATAGGAACAGAAAAAACTAACAGACAAAGACACATTAAGAGGAGAAGAAAGTGGAACAGTGTTATATTACAAAAAGGAATGTTATCACTGTATAGAGTCCCTGTTTGAATCAAATTTCAAAACAATGTCCCTTTAGGTATTTATCTCAGATTACATTTACAAGACAAGAGTCGATTTTAGAACACAGCGATTACAAAACCCAAACGCTTGACTTCATCTCATAAGTACGCTGGGCAAATACATCAAGGACAAGGCGCCAATCCATGGCTCGGCAACCAGGGATGGATATAGGAGCAATTTAGATGGAAAAATTAGAAGCAGTCAATTCACCTTGAATCCATGCTTGGACTGTTGGAGGAAACCAGAGAGCCTGGTGACACACACGAATTGCCAGATTGGAAATCGAACCTAGATACCCAGTGCTGAAATGTGGACGTGCTAACCACTACGCCACCATGCCGCCCCCTGCAACTGAACATCCATCCATCCGTTATCTTCTGCTTTATCCTGTACTAGGGGTCCCCATGCCCATCCAGGGGAGAACGTTTCGGACGCTGGGCAAATACACCAAGGACAGGGTGCCAATCTATCGCTGGGCACAGGCTCACACAGACATACACACAAACACACTACATGGCAATTATAGAGAATTCAATTGACCTTGATTCTTGTTTTTGGACTGTGGGAGGAAACCGGAGAACCCGGAGGAAACCCACGTGGACAAAGGGAGAACCGCTCTCCAACTGAACCATTGGATTAATTTACAGAACATTGCCAGACACATGTGTTAACAAGAATGGAATTAATGGACAACCTAAAAATAATGCCCGGAACTCTAGCCACCATTGGCACAAAACATCTAGTAGACAGTTTTGAGGATGGAAACAACTTGTTGATGGTGAAGGGAAATAAAATGGCCTGTCTGACTGGAGCTGATGGAAGGTTTACAGTGACTTAAATAAACACAAGGGCACAGTGATGCAGCATTTATCTCTTGGGTTTTGATTCCTGATTGGGGCAAAAAAGGTCTTTTCTGTGTGGAGTCTGCATGTCCTCCCTGTGCCTACAAAGTACACCAGTTTCCTCCAACATCATTAATGAATTATTTTTAAGGTACATACTATGATTGTGCTATTTGTAAACTATGGGTAAGGAAATACTTAATACTTTATAAATCAGGAGCATTATAAATTTACCTATAGAGCATCTGAGAGTTGAATGTGACTGAATTGATAACGTGCACATAGCAACTCAACAAAAGCAACAGGAAAAACTATTCAGTATTAGAATAAAGTTCCCAATAAAATGCTTGTACATAGTGCATACATAAGAGATGCAACAACAGGGGATGACAATAGTATAAAATGTACCATAAGAAATGAACATCCTCTACTACAGATCACACATTTAAGTATGACAATCTAAATAAGTCAACTCTGTATACACAGCTAATACTAACTCTTCAACCATGAAAATCTTTACTTGTCTTGGCCCTAAATCAACACAATAACAGCTATCAAAATTATGGAAGGGAAAAAAAAGAGCAACAAACTATAAATATTTGCATAAGTTTGATCTTTAACTAGGGCGGCAGGTTGGCTTAGTGGTTAGCACGTTCGCCTCTCAGCGCTAGGGATTCCCGGTTCGAATCCCCATCTGGGTGGAGTTTCCATGTTCTCCCCGTGTCTGTGTGGGTTTCCTCCGGGTTCTCCGGTTTTCTCCCACAGTCCAAAAACATGGATCAAGTCAATTGAGTTCTCCAAATTGCCACATATAGAGTGTGTCTGTGTGAGTGAGCGTGTGCCCAGTGATGGATTGGCGCCCTGTCCTGGGTCTATCTGCCCAGCGCCCGAGATGTTCTCTTCTGGATGGGCATGGGGAAACCCCACCGCGACCCTAATAGAGGATAAAGTGGGAGATAATTAATGAATGAATGATCTTTAACTAACTTGAACTAACAGTGAGATGACATTATAGAAATTGCCCCACGCTACATCAGACCAACAGCAGTGGTACACTTGGCCGAGAACAAGAGCAATCCTTTCTGCTCAGAAGTCAGAAAAGTCTGAGAATTGACTCATTGAAGGCAAGCACCATTGAGCACACCTCCCAGTGTGAGTGGCTCGGCTGCTACTGCACTGGACCATGTGATGTGCAGCCTCTCCACTGAGAATTAATGACTCCATGGATTGACCTGAATTGGTCAGAGTTTCACTTTGAATTATCAAAGCCCTTGTCACCACACAGTCAAAAACTTATGTTCCTGAAACAGAACACAGTGATTCCAAACTAAACTATCATCTACAGTGCATAAGGACGGGATGTTATTAACGCCCAACCTCGCTGATTCTCGTTTAGTGCTGTGATGCCATGCTGCCATATAGCATTTGGGAAGGCAAAAAGCATAAACACAGATTAATCGTGTTATTTTAATAGAAGACAGCAGAACCATCTCCCAAACCGACATATGGGAACGGCAAACTTCACGTCACATTATTAACTACCTATAAGTTCTGACATTGGCTTAGTGGTTAGCACGTTCGCCTCTCAGCGCTAGGGATTCCCGGTTCGAATCCCAATCTGGGTGGAGGTACCATGTTCTCCCCGTGTCCATGTGGGGTTCCTCAATGTTCTCTGATTTCCTCCCTCAGTCCAAAAATATGGATCAACGTCAACTGAATTCTCTAAATTTCCTCATATAATATAATTGGTATGAGAGAGTATGCCTAGCGATAGATTGGAGCACTGTCCTGGGTGTATTTGCCTAGTGCCCCGAAACGTTCTCCCCTGGATGGACATGGGGAACAACCGCCGCAAACCTAGTGGAGGATGAAGTGGAAGGTAATGGATGGAGGGAAGTTCTGACAATTAATTTTTGATAACATATCGTATGTGGGTTTTATGCCAATTTCTAACAACTTTAAATCTTTAATTAAAAGCTTGTAATGCGAATTTTACCAAAATTTGTACATTTATAGTTTGGAACTCAATGTCTCATGGTTTTCCAGATATTACACTTACTGTTTGTACTGTATTACGTGACAATCATTCCACTTGGCACTGTCTACATTTTTCAGTGGTTCTGTTTTCTTATAAACAAGTAAATTTCCCTTATAAAATATTTGAAGCAACTCACCAGCCAGCACTATGATAATAAGGACTAAACATATACTTCTAACCAATAAATCCCCATATGGGATTCTCAATATCAGATGAATTTCATCCTTTTAAGTAGTTTTTTAGTAAATTTTCTGCCTTCAGGCAAAGCCAACCATTCAACTGAGATGTCAATTGCTGCATTTACATAAAATGTATGATGACAGCTTTTCAGCATTTATTCATGAAATGACCCAGATATTCACCAAATGTGGTAGTTTCTAAAGTAAAGATGAGAAGCAGAGGGGTAATAATGTCATGTATTACCTGAGAATCGGCCCAAGCACAAATAATAATAATAATGCTCAACTCAACTTACTATAGCTGCTATTAATATAATTTTGTTTAAAATTCTACTTAATCACAAATAAAATGTATTATTATGTGTACACAACACACCTGCTACTTTATAAGCTATACCTTCTTGTTTCCACACTAACTTTTCATTTTGTCAATTAGGGCTGCAACAATGAATCGATAAAATCGATAAAAATCGATAAAAATCGATTATGAAAAGTGTCGACAACAAATTTCATTATCGATTCGTTGTGTCGCACGATTTGTGTGTTACACGCAATGTCAGACCCGCTTACGTCACCTGCCGTGCTGAGGGAAGAAAAAAAAGGTTGAACGGAACGAGGCGGAGTGGAGGTGGAATCTGCGAAACAAGTCCAACAAAGTTTAATAAAGTCTACAAATGGAACATGGACGACAAAGAAAAAAAAACTTAGGCCTAAATCATCAAAAGTGTGGGAGCACTTCACGCTTCACACAACTAACGAACATGTAACATGCAAACTATGAAAATTATTTGACCTGCACGGAGCACCACGATGATGATTCACCACCTGAAACTAAACATGTTGGAGTCACCGATGAGGATGAAGGAGCTGAACAGCAGAGTTAATCACTGCAATATCCCAAGTTTATTTAGTATTGAAGTGAATCAACGTAACGGTGCACTCACACTATGAGAACCGGCAGAGGACGATTCATGCTGTTTTTGGTTCTTAACTGGATAGTGACAGTGATGGAGACATGTGTTACTTTTTATTTTTGTTTAATTAGCTTAGTGAAGACACTGAACTCTAGGGGAGTGAGGAAGGATAAATTGCATTTAGACGGGGATTAGGTAACATATTAGAGCTACTCAAATTTGTGTAATTTAGTATTTATTTATTTTTTATTTTTACACATAATGCTGCATATTTTGTCAGTGTGTGGGTGGAATTTGTGTTTAATTGCTTTTTGGGCTACTTAGATGCCTTAGACTCATACTGTAAATAAAACCAGACATTTATTGACCTGCTAATTAAAGACATTTTTTGAATTTTATTTTTTTTATCTGATTCATCGATTAATCGAAAGAAATAATCGACCGATTAATCAGTTATCAAAATAATTGTTAGTTGCAGTCCTATTGTCAACTTAGCCATTGTACTTAACCATTTAGTATATTTCTATGTTGAAAAGGAGTTGTACATCTGTTTTGTTGCATACTTTGTTAGTTTATGCATCAGAATCACCACAGAGTAGTTATTATTCAGGTGGTGGATGATGCTGCCACAACACTGACATGGTGGTGTGTTGCTCTGGTGTTAGTGGATTAAACATCTTTGGAACACTCTAGCAGTACACATGAGTGAATATGCAGTGACGAAACAAAAAGGTCCAGCCACTGGCATCCTGTAAGAAGCCGCCTTTTAAGCATTGATGAAACAACAACACAACTGTAAACAGCAAATAACCTTCCGTCTCTGATTTCACATCTACAATTAGCTTTGGAGTAAAAAAAAACATATGTAATAATGTGTACAGTGAATAATAACACTACTGCTGTTTACAGTTGTAGGTTTCTTTAGAATGCATTTATACAGAAATAAGGTTTGAATCCAAGAGGTGTCGCTAATAAAATGGCCGGTAAGGATATAACACACATTCAGGGAAATACAAGCAATTTTTTAAAAAGACACTTACAGTTGCATAACTGCTTAAAAAGTATACATGCAAACACAAAATCAAACGCGACAACATGGTGAATTATGCCTTCCTCCATTTCTTGCTAAAACAGTGAGGTAAAAGCAGAATGTGTGACTTACTTGTGCAGCCACTCTATGATCTTGTCTTTGGTTCGAAGCTGGGGCAGTGTGTACTTATCCTCGCCCTTCTCAAAGTACTTCACAGTGGGAAAGCCTGAGATCTTGAAGCGTTCAGCCACAGATTTATGGATGGTAGCATCCAAAGCTGCTAAAACTCCTGGACTCTAAAATGAAAACAAACGGACAGAAATCACCCAAAGGATTGTATTGAAGTATTTAATGTACTGTATATGTGGAATGAGATAGTGTTCTCCAAGAACAATGTGCTACACAAAACAGCCACTACCCAACAAATGCACGTGTGCAAACACAATAAATACAGGACAATATACAGTACAATAAACATCTAAGTAATGGGAGGGAACAATGCAACAGATAGTATGCAGTAAACATTAAGTAAGTATGTAAACAGTAAAACATTAAGTTGTATAATATTGTTATTTGCATATTAAATATTCCATATTAAATATTCCATATATATATATATATATATATATATATATATATATATATATACTGTGTATATATATATACTGTGTATATATATATATATATGCTGTGTATATATATATATATATATATATATATATATATATATATATATATATCCTTTCATTCATTATCTCCCGCTTTATCCTCTATTAGGGTCGCGGTGGGGTTCCCCATGTCCATCCAGGAGAGAACATCTCAGGCGCTGGGCAGATAGACCCAGGACGGGGCGCCAATCCATCGCTGGTCACACGCTCACTCATACAGACACACTCTATATGGGGCAAAATTTTGGGAATTCAATTGACTTGATCCATGTTTTTGGACTGTGGGAGGAAACCGGAGAACCCGGAGGAAACCCACGCAGACACGGGGAGAACATGGAAACTCCACACAGATGGGGATTCGAACCGGGAATCCCTAGTGCTGAGAGGCGAACGTGCTAACCACTAAGCCACCATGCCGCCTATATACACACACACACACACACACACACAAACATATATATATATATATATATATATATATATATATATATATATAAATAAACACACACATATACATATATCTATCTAAAGAAAACTCAACCTAGAAGGCAGGCTACTGGGAGCAATTCTATCAGTGCATCATATATCATCCACTATCACGAACCTGCACAATCGACATTTTAATAATTGTAATCTAGGGTTAAAAGTGTCTCATGCACACAGAAGGAAAAATAATTGAAGCCTGAGCGATGCTTAATAGTTGCAAATAAAGATAAAAAGCAGCTGATGTGAAAAGGCCCTCAGCGTCAGATATCTGCTTTGTGGAAACTTATTTATTAAAAGTGCCATTAGCAAACAGTCAGTATGAATGTTAACTAAGGCGGCATTTTGCTGAATGAGTAATGCTGTCATCTCACATTAAGGATTCTGAGTCTGTTCAGTTTAGAGTTACAATGTTATTCCAGGGTCTGTGAGGGTTTCTTTCAGAAATTTACGGTTTTCTCCTAAAGTACAGTTAGATACATCAGAGATACTACACTGTATGAATGTGTGTGTCTGCCCTGCAATGCAATGTCAACATTTCACTTAATGAGTGCTGGGTTAGGCATTAGATCCTCACCCAACCTGAATTAGACCCTAATTTTAAGTTCCTAATATAACAAAAGAACCATAATAAATAATATTTCTGTACAAATTTGATACAAAAAATTGTTTTCAAAATAAATGATACAATTGCAATCTTACAATAAGAAGACGATTAATTACAATTAAGTAGAATCTATTAAGTGCTCAAATTTCTGGCCTTATATAAATATATATAATGAAGAATTCTGCACAACTGTATACCTAATTTGTACCCTCTTAGGAACTATAAAACTTTATATAATCAAATTTTTCTCAATAACACCCCGGGAAAACATAATGCACAGGTTTGTAATTGTAATATGTAAATTCTTGGTTATACAGTGTACATTAAAACTAATGTAAACATCCTTAATTTCAGTAACAACTGCAATAAGGCTTTCAGAGATTACTGAAATCTTTTATTTTTCGAAACACATGATTCATTAAATGTCTGATAACTGAGGTATGGTACCATTTTTAATGAGCCCAAGTTACATTTTCCCGTATTATATGTCGAGTAACTAATGGCAATGACAGAAAGAAAAACTCTCTTCGAGGTCTCTTTGACCTCACTTGGGGTGGGTAAGTGGGGGGGTGGCTGGGTGGGGGGGGTGGGTGGGTGGATGGAATACTTTATTTATCCCGAAAGAAACTTAGCAGCCAAAATAGCAGTATCTGTTTAATAAACAGTATTATAATAAAGGGAATGAATGTAAAGAAAAAATATTTACATTGACAGAAAGATATATCATAATTATGGGCGGCACGGTGGCATAGTGGTTAGCACGTTCGCCTCCCAGCGCTAGGGATTCCCGGTTCGAATCCCCATCTGGGTGGAGTTTCCATGTTCTCCCCGTGTCTGCGTGGGTTTCCTCCGGGTTCTCTGGTTTCCTCCCACAGTCCAAAAACATGGATCAAGTTAATTGAGTTCTCCAAAATTGCCCCATATAGAGTGTGTTTGAGTGAGTGAGTTGTGTGCCCAGCGACGGATTGGCGCCCTGTCCTGGGTCTATCTGCCCAGCGCCCGAGACATTCTCCCCTGGATGGGCATAGGGGACCCCACCGCGACCCTAATAGAGGATAAAGCGGGAGATAATGAATGAATGAATGAATGAATGAATGAATGAATATTAATATCACTCTACATACAGTATTAACTATATTCTTTACTCTAAATACAACTGATTTGGATTCTTGACAAATTATTACTATTAGTACAATTATTATTACTTGAGGTTAAGACAAACAAAACTGCCTAATGACTAACCAACATGTGAACATGATTTACTATATGCAAATGCAAGCAGGTTTACTCCAACAAATAAATGATTGTTCATTGACCACCAGACACTGACAGTGTTAAGACTCCGTGTCATATTATCTGAAGAAAAGTAACCAATGAATCTGTGTTGCTAATCAAACATTGTTTTTGGCATTGCATTTTAACATAATTTCTCTGCCTTTCATAAACTACAATTACCAAAAATAAGGAAATTTTGTGTGACCAGTGCAAAAGACTTGACATTGGACCGCCAGTGTTCGTGTAATACTCCCTCGGCCAAGTTTACAGCTTACAAATATATTTTATATTGGTTGAATGATAAAGGGGGCGGCATGGTGGCTTAGTGGTTAGCACGTTCACCTCTCAGCACTAGGGATTCCCGGATTGAATCTCAATCTGGGTGGAGTTTCCATGTTCTCCCCGTGTCCGTGTGAGTTTCGCCCAGGTTCTCCGGTTTCCTCCCACAGTCCAAAAACATGGATCGAGGTCAATTGAATTCTCTAAATTGCCCCATATAGAGTGTGTTTGTGTATGTCTGTGTGAGTGAGTGTGCCCAGCGATAGATTGGCGCCCTGTCCTGGGTGTACCTGCCCAGCGCCTAAAATGTTCTCCCCCCTGGATAGGCATGGGGAACGCCCCGCGACCCTAGTAAAGGATAAATGGATCGATGGATGAATGATATAGGCTTTGCATTGGGAGTATCTGGTGTCTTTAGGCAGTCCATGGTGTTTTATGGCTTGTTGTTTGTCATTGTCTTTTATGAAAGCCCATTCACATGTCATGTTCTTTCACAGATTTTATTTTTTTTATGCAGGATTTGCTAAAATTTTGTAAAACGTCAGGGTATTCTTGGCATGGAATTATTTTCTTTAAATAGTTGTTTTTCTGACTAAAATTGTCTTTGCTGATTGTGTTCTGCAAGCAAAAATACACAGTGAAAAGTGTTTACCACTATTACCTGACTCAGCTGGACCTTTCTGCAGGACCTTGCCAGTCATACGGGAGAATTGATTTAGCTTCATTATTAGCACACAAGCCATTCATTCCAAAAGCTTTTTTTACTTAGACTTCCAAAACTCATCTTGACTTCCACAGTTCCCTCGAACATGTATTTGTCAATAACATTCTGCAGTGAAAAACTGCAAACTAAACTGGCTTGGCCTTTTTAGAAATTTGAAGCTTTGTTGGAAGAAACTGTTTATAACATTTGCAAATGTTTAGACAGTTGCATATAGAATGTTATGATTGCTCAGTGTTCGAACAAGGTTTGTAGGGTTGTATCTAATAGCTATTTTTTAGTAATAACTAACATGATGCAACAATCAAGACCTATAACTATGTCACAATTTCAAAACCTTTTGGGTTGTAATGTTCGCATTCACCAAGTGACTGCATTCTGAGTTTAATTACCTAGAGTTTTCAATACCTCTTAAAGAACAAAAACAACATTTAACCAAGTCATTTACCCTTAATAACCAAACTTTTGACAAACAACTGTTTTAAACACATTTTCATCTATCCATCCATCATCTTCCACTTTGTCCTCTACTAGGGTTGCGGTGTGCTCCGTATGCCCATCCAGGGGAGAACGTTTCGGACGCTGGGCAGATACAACGAGGGCAGGGTGCCAATCTATCACTGGGCACACACTCACTCTCACAGACACACTCTATACGGTGTAGTTTAGAGAATTCACTTGATCTTGATCCATGTTTTTGGATTGTGGGAGGAAACCAGAGAACCTGGAGGAAACCCACATGGACACGGGGAGAACATGGAAACTCCACCCAGATGGGGATTCGAACCGGGAATCCCTAGTGCTGAGAGGCGAACGTGCTAACCACTAAGCCACATTTTAAAGCTGAAAAAAATAAAAGAAAAACAGGAATCAGTATGGACCTCACATCTTCCAAGATGCTCTTACTACTCGACCAAGTATGGACATGGGTGAGGACAAAGAGGAAAAATAAGTGAGCTCAGTGCACACCAGGGACAAGGGTGTACATGTCTACTGCATTAGATAATAAAGTTATCCAGTTCTTGGAAGGAAACCAGTCAAAAGAGTTGTAAGGTAAAAACTACATGGACATCTGGTGACGGGACTGGCTGGGAACTGCTCTATGTGGAGTGTGTTAGCTCATTGCACACACCCTACTAATTACAACCACATCCCTCTGCCATTTCCTCACAATACAAAACACAAGCAAACGAAAATGTTTCTAAATCATATCACTGCAGTCATGTGTCACAACATTGTGGTTCAAAACACATTACGTACTCTATGAGTAAAGAATTGGATTCTGAACAGTGACAGCACTACAAAGCTGTTATGAAATAGCATTTGAAAGTGGACAATAAAAAATAGAGGTTGATTAAACAAAAACATTTACAAATTAGTTGAAGTCTTATGTAAAGTTGGTCTCCTTTGCGCAAACGACATTTTATGACAAATATGAATATACTATATAGGACACATTAAAAAATGACAGACCCCTACCACTAGCATATTTTGGGCTGAATTTAAGTAGCTGAAATTTAAAGTAATATTAATTTTGTATGGACCACATGTTGTGTTTTTGTTCCTCCTTAGGGGCGGCACGGTGGCTTAGCGGTTAGCACGTTCTCCTCTCCGCACTAGGGATTCCCGGTTCGAATCCCAATCTGGGTGGTGTATAGTGTGTGTCTGTGTGAGTGAGTGTGACAAGCGATAGATTGGCGCCCTGTCCTGGGTGTATCTGCCCAGCGCCCGAAACATTCTCCTCTAGATAGGCATGGGGAACCCCCCCCCCCGCGACCTTGGTGGCGGTTAAGGCGGAATATAATGGATGGATGGATTGGTCCTCCTTAAATTAACTGCCTGAGAAAACAAAACAAAGCCACAAAATTCTGTACAGTTGCATACAATTTCCAGCCAGGAGCTTGTATTTGTGCAGTGGTCCAAATCTCCCAGCATCATGTCTTCTTCAGGGCATTCCAAAGATTCTTAATGGGGTCTGAACTCTTTGGTGGTCAATCAATGTGTGAAAATGAGGACTTATACTCCCTGAACCTCTCTTTCATTATTTGAACCTATTGAAACAGATTTTTTTCACATGGTTATATAACAAATGAGAAGCAGCTAATTGAATCAGATACCTTGTTGCAGTTGACACATATTAACTCATGCAGTATTTATCCAACAGGAGGCTCATACCCATCTATGCATCTATCTATACCTGCTTAGTTCAATCCAGATGATGACCAAGGTTCTTAGACAGGAAGTCAATGTTAAAGCATAAAGTAAATACAAGAAAATTTTGCATCAAAGTTATTCCATGTAGTGCATGTAAGTTTATTTTATATTAGAACTCACAATAAGGTGATAAAGTGATTTATTTTGCCTACTGTGCATACGCACAGAGGAATTGTCCTCCACATTTAACCCATCCGTGCAGTAAAACACACACATATATACACACTGGTGAAGTGAGCAGCCTTAAATACGGTGCTCAAGAGCAATAAGGGTCAGTTTCCTTGCCCAAGGGCACTTCAGCCATGGTACTTGGTGGGACACAAGGCTGGTTCCTTAAACACAAGCCCATGACTGCCAACAATGATAGTGGACATAGCAGTTTTAAACTGATAAGAGCTGATAATAAAATGGACTTTGACCAACGGCGTCCAGATTTTTGCATAACACTCTGCTGCACACTTGAAATCACTGTATTAATTGCAGTGCTGGTGGTGAACATACTGTTAGGAACAGAATGACATCTCTACCTACCTCCTGCGTGCAGCACATTACCACCTGGCATTTGGGAGGGCAAGATGACCTGTCTAGATCTTAAAAACACTTATTGCAATCAGGAGCTATAAGGTGGACTCACATCTGCAGCCTTGTTGAGAACGTCGGCTGCTTCATCATACTCTGGCTTCATTTTCTTACAATGGCCGCACCCTGGAAGGAACACATAATTCAGTCACGAGCAGTTCTGTTACACAAGCCAATCGGTAAAAAGGATGAGAGAACACTGTGATCATATCCTAACAAAACATGGTTCACAACATGAGCTGAAAAAAACCTAGAACGCATAGAAACACCTGCAATAAACAATATGTGAACACAAACATAAACACATTCTATAATAATGCGTTGAGTAATTGAGTAATACTAAGAAAAATAGGAGCACTAAATATAATGAGTTTGTTATAGGTATCTAAATTGTGTTGATATGGGTTTGATTTTTGTGTTTTACTTTTCCATTCCTAATTAATATTACCATGTTAACAAGTCCACCATTATATAGAATCTCTGATTTGTGACAAACATTTCCTATGGGACAAAGAACGCCACCACCCCATTTGGTAGTGGTTTATGCAAACAAACTAAGCAGATCACCACCCAATAAACTAATTAAGAAGTAACTAAGGGAAACTAAGTGCTGAGGTAAGACTGTACTGTACTCTTTTATAAATTGTAATGCAATACCAAAATTAAATGTAATGATGTTTAACAACAGCTAATATAAATATATATATAACTAATATAAACGCTAATGTGGTTAAAAGTAGATTTTAAAAGTAGACTGGTTTCTTTACCACAAGCCCATGACTGCCCCTAATGAAACTACTTTATGGGCGGCACAGTGGCTTAGAAGTTAGCACATTCGCTTCTCAGCTCTGGGGATTTTAGGTTTGAATCCCAATCTGGATGGAGTTTCCATGTTCTCCCCGTGTCTGTGTGGGTTTTCTTCGGGTTCTCTGGTGTCCTCCCACAGTCCAAAAACATGGATCAGGGTCAACTGAATTCTCCAAATTGGCCCATATAGAGTGTGTCTGTGTGAGTGAGTGTGTGCCCAGCAATGGATTGGCGCCCTGTCCTAGGTGTATCTGGCTGGATGGACATGACGAACCACAGACCCCCCCCCCCCCGACCCTAGTATAGAATAAAGTGGAAGATAATGGATGTATGGAAATTGCCCCATATAGAGTGAGTGTGCCCAGCGATAGATTGGCGCCCTGCCCTGGGTATACCTGCCTCATAGTCAAAAATCATAAATTTAAAGTAAATTGAATGCAAAAAATTGCCCCTTATAGAGTGTGTTTGTGTGTGTCTGTGTAAGTGAGTGTGTGCCCATAGATTGGCCCGCTGTTCTGTGCATCCGAAATGTTCTCCCCTGGATGGGCACAGGCATGAATGTGTGCACTCTGTTATAGAATGTTATAATTTTATGTGGGGTATGTGTTGCAGCAAGGGGCGGCACAGTGGTTAGCATGTTCGACTCTCACCACTAGGGATTCCAGGTTTGAATCCCAATCTGGGTAGAGTTTTTATGTTCTCCCCGTGTCTACGTGGGTTTCCTCCGGGTTCCTCCCACAGTTGAAAAATTTGGACATGGATTTATGGTAAATTGAATGTGGTGAGGGTGTCAGGAATTGAAGGTGAGGGTTGTAAGGAATGACAGCCGGCGTAAAACAGTGGCAAAGTCTTAAATGTGAGTAAAAACACAGAAAGAAGAAGATGTGTTGTAGCATAGGAGGGCTTTTATGCGTTTACACTCTGTACACTGTGTTTATAGTTTACATAAGATATGTGCATTTACATTTACATTGTCATTTAGCAGACGCTTTTATCCAAAGCGACTTACAAATGAGAACACCACAAGTGTTTATGTGATGATGAAATTAATTTTATTTTGGTTGTTTTTTATAATAACCCTCACCCTGTTCCCGATGTTTGCTTATTTGCATTACTATGTATGGATTTGCATCATAATTCTGCTTCATTGCTAAGGAGGGGGTCTGGAGGATGGAAGACTGGTTTCAAAGGGCCAAGGTTTAAAGGTCACGATTTGTACTGCTTTTAAATTGTACTGCTTGGTATGCTTAATGGCTTGTTTTGGCTCTGCTGCCTTTTTGAATATAAAAGTAGTTTTTGGATATATTATTTATGATCAAAGTATTCCACTGTGTAATGCGGCTCATGGACAGCTGTACAAATCGACCAAACCAGATGATGGACACCATTTTAATTAGCAGGGAAAATGAGAAGTACAATGCAGCAACCTGCAAGAATATTTATGTCCATATGTGGTTTGAGTATTTCAAAAATTGCTGATATACAACACAACCATCTAGGGTTTATAGAGAATTTTCAGAAAAAAAGAGAAAATATCCAGTGAGGGGCAGTTGTGTGGACGAAAACGCCAGAGGAGAAAGGGCAGACTTGTTCGAAATGATAGAAAGGCAACTGTAGCACAAATAACCACTCATTACAACCAAGGAGTGCATCTCTCTAAACAAACAATACATCAAACCTTGAAGACGATGGGCTATAGCATCAGAGGACCACACCGGGTGCCACTCCTGTCAGCTAAGAACAGGAAACAGAGACTACAATTCACACAGGCTCGTTAAAATTGGACAGCAGAAGATTACAAAAACATTGCCTGGTAACGAGTCTCAATTTTAGCTGCCACATTCAGATGGTAGGCTCAGGAATTGGCATAAACATCATGAAAGCATTGATACTATCCTGCGCAGTATCAACAGATCATGTTTGTGGTGGTGGTCTAATGATGTGGGGATATTTTCTTGGCACACTTTTGGCCCCTCAGTACCAATTAAGCATCGTTTCAACGCCACAGCCTCCCTGACCTGAGTATTGTTGCTGATCATGTCCATCCCTTTATGACCACAGTGTGCCCATTTTCCAATCTGGCTTCTTCCAACAGTGTAAAACACCACTTTACAAAGCTAGTATTAGCTCAATCTGATTTTTATCATGACAATGTGTTCAATGTACTCCAACGGACTCCCCAGTCATAAGATCTCAATCCAATAGAGGACCTTTGGTTGAATGGGACAGTCGCATCATAGATGTGCAGCCAACAAATCTCACCTTGGTCTGTCAAAATGGACCAAAATCTCAGAGGAATGTTGTCAAGACCTTTATGAAAGTGTGCCACGAAAAATTAAGACAGTTCTGTGTCACAACCACCAAGAGGGACGCCACAACAAGCAAGAGGGACTCCACAACAAGCAAGAGGGACTCCACAACCACCAAGAGGGACTCCACAACAAGCAAGAGGGACTCCACAACCACCAAGAGGGACTCCACAACCACCAAGAGGGACTCCACAACCACCAAGAGGGACTCCACAACCACCAAGAGGGACTCCACAACAAGCAAGAGGGACTCCACAACAAGCAAGAGGGACTCGTGTGTGTGTCAGTGTAATATACCTTTGTCTTAATAACTCGCTTAGCTGCAGAGGGTAGGCTTGACTGTAAAGTCTTTTATTAGTGATCTGGAATTTGAATTTCTTAAGTTTGTTTGCTGGGTGGGCTGCCCATATCAAAGTTCTTTAATCATTTCTAGTTGGTGTTTGTGAGCCTAGAAGAGGATAAAGCGAAAGATAATGGATGAATGGTGTTTTAATGAATATTTGGGGTTAATATTCAGCAATTCAGCATTTTTTTCGATAGTAAATGTTATTACGCATGGATACATTGGATAAATAAAAATAGGAATCATTGATTTCTGGCATTTTTGGGGGCTTAGATTGTGGCATACTAATTTTAGACCATTTCTTAGAACATCTCATCCCTAGTGTCGAGTTCAAAACATTTCAAGTCACGATGTGTTGAGTCATAAGGCATCACAGTGCTAGACCAAGTAAATCTCTACAAGGATGAATGCACTTCTGTAGGTCAGGCTAAAAGCTGTAAAGGTTAATGGGACTTTTGTTCAAGAAACTATATTTAATAAACTCTCTAATGCAGATTTTCAGACTGAAACGATTTGTGTGATATCAGAACTTTTTTTTTGCTTTTAAGCTCATTACATATACCAGCGTCGGGTCATATGGCCAGGGAAATTAATTCCCGTAGATAAAGGTGTAGATCTCAGGCTTGGCGGTGTTGGGTTGGTAGTCAGGGATCAATGTGTGCTAGCGTTTCACCTCTTCAATCAGCTCATCATTAATAGAGGGTGTTGTACTGAAATGATGCTGTTCTAGGGAGCCCTCTCAACCAGGTACCCTGCAGTATCTGCCCCTTTTAGTTCTGCTGCTCTAGTCAGTGATGCCGAAGTCACATGATGTACTGTGTCAAACTCTGTTTATTACTTAAATGCTGCGTTTTATCAGCTCTAAATGCTTTTCTTGTCTGTTTCTTTTGAGGTGTTGCTAATCTCCTGGAGGTGTCGTCAGCTTCTCATCCATGGCTATGCTGAAGCGCCGCGGCTACGATGATTACTGGATAGAACCTGGATTTTTATTGGACTGGTAGTCCTGCAGGACGCTCTCAATGGACTTATATAGCGTTCCAATTGTTAAATACGGGTCATCTGATTACTACACAATCTGTACATTAGTGTCCTACACTGTTGCTAATGCCCGGCCGCTCAAGGAGGATGAGTCCTTCACTGAGTCTTGGTCCTCTCAAGGTTTCTTCCTTAAAATATCAACATAACAGGAGTTTTTTCTTGCCACTGTCGCTCCGGCGTGCTCTTTGGGGGTTTAAAGGCTTATAAAACTGTAAGGCTTCATTGTGCCAATGTGGTATTAGAAAAAAAAGTATATAAATAAATGACTTGAACTTGGGTCTTGGTTTTAAGATACAATTTTGAGAGACCTTATTTCAGAACATAAAAATGAGCCTCACATTACTTCTGAATTTGTTCAACTAAATTTAAATCTGTTTAGCCTAGTGGGCTTGTTAAACCATTATTTATACCTTCATACATAAATACAGGGTCCATTACAGGGGCAATTAGTTTTTTAAAAGCAATCAAAACCACTATCAGGATTAAACATCAATGTGTTAGAGTATACCAACACAATAAAGATATGTAAATGTAAATAACTGGAAAACTGGATATAATGACATGAAAATGTGTTGTCTATTCAAGCTGAGTAAAGTCTTCAAATCACTCATCATAAGGAAATCATCGAAATGCTGTCACATGCTTAGAGTTAATATGAATTCCAAATGAGAAAGCATTAACACTGCCCTTCCATCACTTAAAGCCTGGATTATGCTTTTCCCCTTATAACCTTACACGTCAGTCACTGGATCAGTTCTAATAAGGTAACTGACTTACATGGCCACGGGAAATTTCAACCACTTTATAAGTGCTTTCATATTACAAGGTCAAGTAATCACCCAATATGGGCTACTGAATTAGCCTTTGCATTTTTAGGAACTCAATCACAAAATTAAGTCTCAAAAAATGAAACAGAAGGGGGTTGATAATGAAGCCTAAGGATCCTTCTGTCGGTGATGTAAGCATGCATTCCTTTACCCGTCAGGATTCTGGCAATGCTGCAGCAGGAGAACTGAGTCTCCATGGTCAGCTGGCATGCAAAGTGTATTTTTACAGCAGAAGCAAAAAAGGAAAAAGAACAACAATAATAGACAAAAGATGTGTTATATGATTCCATGGAAGATGTATGTAGTCTCATGGAAAACTGCCACAGAAAACTGTGCTCTAAAATATAAGAGTAACATTGTTATTTCAAATAAAGTCTTGGCACATTTGATTCATTTGGGAAATATTGGCACTGTGAAGTTGGCCAACAAATCTAGTGCTTCACACCCAATAGGAACCCAATGAGGCAGGCATATTAAAAAAAATCCTCTCCTGACATGAATTTATATTCTGACATTAAATTGTTTACAAGTTGATCTTATGTTTATTGCATAAAAAGGACTGGGACAAGGAAACTAAGTCTGAAAACTTCCTTGATGGGACCAAAACAAAAAACGTTTCCAGACTTACAGTGTTCAAGAAAACAAGCAGGATCCCGATCGAGTTAAAAAAGAAATACAAAAACACGAAAGCGGCATTAGGATCGCTGAAATCCATAAAAGTTTCCATCCATCGTGATTAAAAAAGAAGCGATAAAAAGGTTAATGTAACGAAAAGCGCTAATGCTCTTACAAAACAAAGATTATTATTATTAAAGCTTTTATTAATTTAAATCAACAACAATTAGATGGAAGGCACGGTGGCTTAGTGGTTAGCACGTTCGCCTCTCAGCGCTAGGGATTCCTGGTTCGAATCCCCATCTGGGTGGAGTTTCCATGTTCTCCCCGTGTCTGCGTGGGTTTCCTCCGGGTTCTCCGGTTTCTTCCCATAGTCCAAAAACATGGATCAAGTTAATTGAATTCTCAAAATTGCCCCCTATAGAGTGTGTCTGTGTGAGTGAGTGTGTGCCCAGCGATGGATTGGCGCCCTGTCCTGGGTCTATCTGCCCAGCGCCCGAGACGTTCTCCCCTGGATGGGCTTGGGGAACCCCACCGCGACCCTAATAGAGGATAAGCGGGAGATAATGAATGAATGAACAATTGGATGGTAAGAATATGAATGCAGTTCTGCTAAATTTTGCTATTTGAAAATTAAATAAATTATATATATAGAAAATGATTGTTCTGGTTTTAGTATTAAACACTACATTTATTCTCTATAAAATGTGTTTTATGTATTTTGGAGTCTCTAAGAGCTTAACTGAATTTACATTGAAATTTACATAGAAATTTTTACCGATTTGAGATTTTATCGATTGTTTGCGGTTCTACTGTAAACTATGAATAATACTTAAAAATAATACTTATATAATTTTGTATCGGTCATTTTACTAGGAAAAAAAAAAGACAGAAAGAGGAAGTGTCAGAGATCGCATCATTCGTGTTGCTATGATAACCACCATTTATTTTTATTATATTATTTAGTATTATTATGTTACAGTGTTTGTAACCATTTTATAAAAGCAATAAGGAATTTAAGGTTGTGTATTCATTCTGGTTATCATCCTCCACTTAATCCTCTATAAGGAGAACGCTTAGGGCACTGGGCAGATATACCCAGGACAGGGGTACATCCTACTTTCTTATCAGCGCTGTGGATCTAAGTTCTAGGTGGAGTTTCCATGTTCTCCCCGTGTCCGCATGGGTTTTCTCCGGGTTCTCCAGTTTCCTCCCACAGTCCAAAAACATGGATTCAATGTAAATTGAATTCTCCAAATTACCCCATTTAGAGTGTTTGTGTGTGTCTGTGTGAGTGTGTGCCCAGCAATAGATTGCTACCCTGTCCTGGGTTTATCTGCCCAGCGCCCGAAACATTCTCCCCTGGATGGGCATGGGGAACCCCCCGGTGACCCTAGTAGAGGATAAAGCGGAAGATAATAGATGAATAAAACCAAACAATGTGACCATTTCCGCATAAGAACACAACTAGGCCTATCCTCTATTCTATTAAGATGTCAATGGAACATCTTTTGCTCACTGGCACTTAGCAGCAGTCCTAGATTAAATGGGAAAAAGGGCATGTTTATTGGTTTTTAAGCATCATTGCTTATTAAGATACATCTATGTGACATTGTGCCAATGACACTTGACGTTCGATTGAGGCTTTAATGATGCATTTGCATTCCATACGCACTTAATAAATGAGTGATTTAAAAAACCTTTCCCATTTAAAAAAAATCTGTCTATGGTTAATAAATTATTTGAAGTGATATTTTATGATGAAAATATCTCTTCATAATTTCCCGACAGGTTGAGGCTTGAAATCATAAGTTAATCATTTTTTTGGTATGAAAACCAATTGTTCTTTGTGGATAAAAAAAAGGAAGACCGAGTCTAAACATGGCTGAACTCTCTCCCCTGACAAAATGTGCATGCATTGGGTTGCAGTATAGTTAAAAACAGGTGTGAAGCAGATTAAGCAGAATAATGCTGTGGCTGGTTGATACTTACAAGGAGCATAAAACATAACCAGGGCTGAGGGATGTTCTTCCAGAAATGTGCCAAAGGACTCATCGGTCAGATGAAAAACAGCAGAGTTGGTCTCCGTCCAGGGCACCTCAGGGGCCTGTGGTTGAGGAGGCTGAGGGCTGTGGGTGGCAGGGAGATGAAAAAGACACAGAAAGAGAGAGTGACACGGATGAATTCCTCCTCCAAATTCTCCTTTAGAACTCATTACCTCAGATGGATTGGTGGGTAAAATCAGATTCAAGTTTTGTCTAAATCCTTTAAAGGTAATAAAGACGTTTGTGACACAGATGGTGTATTGAACCCTCGGTTCTGGACATCTGCTTATAAGTACTCTCACACTTTTAGTGCCTGCGCTGTGAGCCAGAGAAAGTCATTCATCCACATCTCAAAGGTCTGGGGACCAACCCAAACAATGTTCTCAAAAACACAAAGGGTCCGTCGCCTTAAAGTTTAGTAAAAGACAAAAATATGGCTCTAGTCTTTCAACAAAGAGCAGTGGATTAAACATGAGCGATACTTTATAGTCTATAATTCAGCTATATGGATGCATGAAACACTTCTACAGTCCAGAATGCTTGAGTGCTGATGCTTTGCAGGAAAGCCTTTCAGATACAGCTGTGGGGTTGCATTAGGTGAAAGGAACATTTCAAATCTCACTGGTTCTTTATTATGGCGATCGCCAAATCCCGACCACATCAGGATAGTTTAATACAAATATTCTAAGTGGATGGCACGGTGGCTTAGTGGTTAGCACGTTTGCCGCTCTGCACTAAGGATTCCACGTTCGAATCCCAATCTGGGTGGAGTTTCCATGTTCTCCCTGTGTCCGCTTGGGTTTCCTCCGGGTTCTCTCACAGTCCAAAAACATGGGATCAAGGTCAATTGAATTCTCCAAATTGCCCCATATAGCATGTGTTTGTGTGTGTGTCTGTGTGAGTGCTGTGTGCCCAGCGATAGATTGGCACCCTGTCCTGGGTGTATCTGCCCGGAGCCCGAAACGTTCTCCCCTGGATGGGCATGGGGAACCTCACCGCGACCCTAATAGAGGATAAAGCGGAAGATAATGGATGGATATTGCTTAGTTAGATGGCATCACTCCCATGTTTATTGGCGACTTGTGTTTTTGGAAGTGGTGTAATGGGCTGCATAAAGAGCCTTTCAAGTGTTGTTTTCAAAACTTAATTTTACTAAGTACTGACTTGCAGTCCATTAGAAATGAACCGTCAACAGATTAAAATGACTCTGATGAAGTGTTAATAAAAAGCACCCAAAAAAAGCATAAAAAAAGCTCTCATATCAAGAAGTTATACTAATAACTGCGTATTAGCAATGATAATTAACATTTTTACTGACACATTCAATTATCTAAACAAATCAGTCGTGAAATGCATCAAATCATGTAGCAGCTAAAGGCTTGCATCAAGTAGGAATAGACATCTTTCACTTGCAAATTACAGTAAAAAAATAAAAGGGTGATTAATGGGACAGGTGTAACAGGAAAACATTTACATTTAGTCATTTAGCCGACGCTTTTATCCACTGTAGAATTATCAAACCTGATTATTAACTTATTTGGCCTTTCATTTTTTTATTTCAGGTGTTTGTGGAAGAGATGTGTTTTGATTTGTCTCTTAAAGATGCTAAGATGCTATGCTCTGCCTTCTGAACAGAGTTGGGAAGATTGTTGTACCATTTTGCATAGTGAGAATTATCATGGTGAGGTGGAATCACCAGGCGACATTCATAGGATGAGGGCTTGGACTAACAGCTGAGTAGCATGTTCCGTCAAGAAAGGTCTGATCTTCCTGATGTTATAAAGAAAAAATCTGCAGGAACAGACAGTTTCAGTGACCTGATCAGAAGGGGAGTCAATTATAAAACCAAGGTCACAGAGCAAATCGTTTGGAGAGATTGTGAAGCCATCAACTTGGAAGGTCAGGTCATGATGGATAGCTGGGATTATGAGAAGCTCAGTAAACATGGCTTGGTCAGAAGTCTTTTATAGTCTATAGCAGATATCACATTCTGAGGAGGTCAATATTGTGGAGTTATTTAATAAAGTGTCAAGTGTCAATACAAAAAAGTGTAATAAAGTGTCATTAAAGTGTCAAGACGTTAATGCTAGGGTACAATAAAATAGAGAAAGTTTGGTAAAGGTAAATACGGGTCACCTGATCACTATGCAATCTGTACATTAGTGATCTACACTGTTGATGCCGCTCAAGGAGTTTTTTCTTGCCACTGTGGCTTTGGCTTGCTCTTTGGGGGTTTAAAGGCTAATAATACTGTAGAGATGCTTTGTGACAATGTACTTTTGTAAAAAACACTATATGAACTTAAAATGGAAACCATAATCCAACAGAAATGGTATAAGGAGGCCTCCAAACTTGACTATGGAGCCTGAAAAACACATGGAGGCTCACCTGAGCAGAATTTAAACTATTTAAAAGTATTATACAACTATACACTAAACATCTGTTTGTAAACTTCTGAGCAACTAGAAATAAAAAAAAACATGAATTAATATTGTCATTAGCATTATTCTGATATTTTAATTTCTTTACCTTAAAACATAAAGGCAAATCTAAATTACCTTAAAAAAGGAATGTGACCTATAAATAAAATGCCACTAAAAAAAAAATAGGAATTTAAATTAAGCTTGGGTGTAAGTGAGCAATTAACCATATTACTGGGTCTGTCTACCACTTGGGGTAAACTGGGTCCGTGAAACGGAACAAATGACAAAGTCTCAGAATTATACCCTCATTAATTAATCTGCTATTTGACAGTACTGACTTTTAGAGTCTGAAATACTGATTGTTTAGTCTATCTGCCTAATTAGGCATATAGGGAATGTCCATGTCCCTCTGTATGGATCAAAACCTGCCCTCAACCTCCACTTCAGAATGAAAAGTCTTTATCTTAATTGTCTTTATGAATGACAGAATCATCCTTTTTCAAAGAATTGCTTACAGACACATGCTGTGTCACTCACTTTTTAAGCCAGTCAGCAATGTCCTTGACTGTGGCCCCGTAGTTCTCATAGTGATGGAGGAATTTTCCCTTCCTGAAGAAAAAGGAAAAACCAAGAAAACAACAGCACGTTATGTTGTGGTTTGTCCTTTAATGCAATAGTAAGATATATAAAAAGACATGCATTATTCATAAGAATGCCCAAAATATTTTGGCAGTGTCTAAAAAGAATACTAGAACTTAAGAACTGAAATGAAATAGAAAAACCCTTGAAACTTGGGGGAGTGCTGGAGTATCGCGTCTCAACCGGGCTTTGCTGGTTAGCAAAGGATTTCTGTAGCGGCACACCAAAGGACTGCAGTACAAGTCTGGGGCTCCCTTTGTGGCAGCCAAGATAAACATTTTAAATGAGTGCCTGGCCTGAAGCTAATTAAGTCACGCTGCTCAAGGCATCCAGCTTAATCAAAGGCTTTATCTAACCCACTTTCTCCACTAATCCCTGTTAGCACTGTGGACACCGACATCTCAAGCTTAGCTTCACTCGGTTTCTTTCAAACGTTCGCCGTTCGTTTTCCATAACTCCATGGTGTACACGCGCAGGTACAAACGCACAGGTAATAGCTCCCTCGACTCCATTGATTCTCTCAGTAGTCTTTCAAGAATAATTAATCTGCAGCAAATATAAAAACTGTCGGTAGAGTTTTGGCCTAATTGTCACTGATCCATCATGGTAATGTATTAAAAAGGACCAGAAAAGCCATCAAACTGCATTAGTTCTTCACTGTCAGATTCAATATTGAGACAACCCTATATGATCAGGTTTGGCATAGTGTGACCTTGACATGCATGTGTGTTCTCTGTCTTTGGTTTACCTTCATTACATTTTTGTTAACAAATTTCAGCTCCAAACTCTTTTGTCCGTTAGCCGTTAATTAAAGTGCGGAGGGTAAATATGCCGTTTAAATAAGGATAGTTGGCAGGCATGCACAGTTGACTGGCTTAGAGGCGGTGCCACTAACCAATAGGCAGGAGAGAGAGTTAAACCCAGCAAAGATATGGATGTTATAGGTGTTAAAGTTAGAGAGGCAAGATTGGGGTGGTTTGTGATGTGCAGATGGAAAATATGGTTTATATGAGTTTGTGAAGATTCTAAAGATGAAACCAGCAGGCAGAAGAAGAGGAACACCAAAGAACAGGTTTATGGATATGGTGATGGAGTAATGGGGAGGATAGTCAGGACAGGGCAAGATGAAGAATAATGATTAGCGGTGGCGGCCCCGAATTGGGAACAGCTGGTGTTTTTTTTTCCATTTGTTAAATGTCTCTCATGGCTGTCCTACATTGTTGTTGCTGCCTGGCCGCTCAAGGAGGATGAGTCCCCCATTGAGTCTTGGTCCTCCCAAGGTTTCTTCCTTGAATAACAACAGAAAAGGGAGTTTTTTCTTGCCACTGTCGCTTCGGCTTGCTCTTTGGGGGTTTAAAGGCTTTTCATTCTGTAAAGCTGCTTTGTGACAATCTACTGTTGTAAAAAGTGCTATATAAATAAATAACTTGAACTTGAACTTGGAAGAGGAGGCAGAGAAAAGACGCAAATAAAAAAATAAAAAGCGTTTTTCCAAATAGGAGTTTTAAATGAAAGGTGCCGTGAATGGAACCCCCTACATTTTCTTCTGTGAAGCACTGAGGTGCTTTTTCTGAGGTGTAAAGTCATGTGACAGTTAAAGTATTAAAATGGACAATGAGTAAAGTTAAAAGGAAGGGGTTCACACCGTGGTATGGACCTCAGTTTTCAATACGGTGCACAGGGTGGGAGGGGGGAAACTAGGGCATCATCCATCCATTATCTTCCACTTTATCCTCTACTAGGGTCGCAGGGGGGGTTACCCATGCTCATCCAGGGGAAAACGTTTAGGGCGCTGGGCACACACTCACACAGACACACACACAAAGACACTATTTGGGGCAATTTTGGAGAATTCAATTAACCTTGATCCATGTTTTTGGACTGTGGGAGGAAACCGGAGAACCTGAAGGAAACCCACATGGACACGTGAAGAACATGGAAACTCCACACTGATTGGGATTCGAACTGGGAATCCCTAGCGCTGAGAGGCGAACATGCCGTCGAAAATCATACAATTTTAAACATTCAAATCTCCTGCGACGACCAAAGGAACTAAATGTTAGCAAAAGCAGGAGGCACACAGCTGAAACAAAGCGCTGGTGTTTAGCTTTCCTTGTTTCATTACCATAAGCACTGACACTGAGCAGTCATTAGCCTGTAACTTCCCTTAGGGCAATAGCTAATGGCTCATTGAAAATGGATTGGGCAGAGAGTGGCATTTAATTAGCCCTCCCATAATTAAAACAGTCCTAAATAAGTAAGAGTCTATTGCTGGATGGAAACAGATAAAATGACTGCACAGCACGACACGGCATGGAGAAAGAGCGCAAGCCAAGATTTAAAATGTCATATGAAAAGATAATAACGGTGTAGCTGTCCGTCATTTTGAAATCTTGTGTCGAGGCTAGGAGTTTTAAGACGGCACTGATAGCTGTGTAATCATTAGTGGACTCGAGTGTCTGTGCTTGATTTTATGCTAGACCTTTGCTTCACAGACAAACTAACCCACTACATTCTCATTAACAGATCAAAGCTTGGGCAGGCCCTCGCTGGAAATAGGGGCTTCAAAGATGTTCTCAGGGGGAAAACAATCAGCAAGCATACCCCATGCTTCTTGTTTACAGAAAATCGGGGAAAAGTCTTAAACAGGATGAGGCAAAGCTCACATCACAGCTTCATATTGCCTATTCCTCAAAAGGCAACACCACTGCAAATGAACAATACAGATCGGGGAAAGTGTTTGTTTAAAAAAAATAATCTGTATATTATATTATGTATGTATATTAATAGGGCGACACGGTGGTTAGTGGTTAGCACGTTCGCCTCTCAGCACTAGGGATTCCCGGTTCAAATCCCCATCTGGGTGGAGTTTCCATGTTCTCCCCGTGACCACGTGGGTTTCCTCCGGGTTCTCCAGTTTCCTCCCACAGTACAAAAACATGGATCAAGCCATATAGAGTGTGTTTGTGTGCGTTTGTGTGTGTAAGTGTGTGCCCAGCGATAGATTGGCACCCTGTCCTGGGTGTATCTGCCCAGCGCCCGAAATGGGGAACCCCACCGCAACCCTAATAGAGGATAAAGCGGAAGATGGATGGATGGATGTATATGGATGTATATTAATAATCTCTCTCTCTCCCTCATATATATATATATATATATATATATATATATATATATATATATACATAGGGAACCAATCCATTGCTGGGCACACACACAGACACTACATAAGGGCAATGTAGAGCAGTGTGAATCCATGTTTTTGGACTGTGGGAGGAAGCCGGAGAACACTAAAGCGGAGAAAACCCAAGCGGGCATTGGGAGAACATGGAAACTCCACCCAGATGGGGATTCAAACCTGGATCCCCAGCACTTAGAGGTGAACGTGCTAACCACTAAGCGGGCCGTATTTTCCATCCATCCATCTTTTATCTAACGCTTTATCCTCTACTGAGGGGGGAATCAAGATAATGGATGAATGGAAGGATACTAACCCCTCCGCCCTCCACATACACACAGTTATAATAACAATATTAAGAAGAACAAATATTATTGCTTAATATCTTAGTAAAATCTGTATTTCCCTTACAAGTAAAAGACCAGGAAAAATATTCTCATCTAAATTAATAAGCATTACATATTAGTCAAACGTTTGAGACACTCCACTCCCTCATATCTGCTCAACACATAACTCCAGACCTTTCATTCCACATAAGCACATAAAACACAAACTCATGAATGAACTCTGCAACATAAAGAAATGGACCTGCACTCATCACCAACAATTCCATGTGCTTATTCCATGTGCTTATTCCATGTGTCATTATGCTACACTGTTTATATTTGAACTGCTTTATTTGCACTAAATGACCACTGACCTAAACCATGGCATGAAGACATCTTTAATTTGTCACTTTACTCCGTTATACAGGTCTCTCACAACTTAAGTGTAACTGATGTCTATTTAATGTGTGTAAATGTTAAATGTCTAATACCTCACCTTAGGTCTGAACAAACGGAATTGCATTACTGTGCATGGCCTGTACTTATTCAGTTCTGACAATAAAGCTTTGACTTTGACTTTCTTCTCCACTTATTATCCCTTCAATCATTTCCACTTACTGTAAAGATGTATTTTGTAGTTCTACAATTACATTCTGTATCTCAATAGTACCACCACAGAGCAGCTATTATTTGGTTGGTGCATTATTCCTATCCCAGCACTGTCACTGATGTGTTTAAATAAAACTACAGCAGTCCTGCTGCACTAAAACTCTTCACCACATCAGTGTCACTGCAGAACTGACATTAAACAATACACCACTCAAATGATACCTGTTCTGTGTTCTGGCCTTTACCGATAGAGAACATACAGTGGGTTGCAAAAGTATTCATACCCCTTGAACTTTGCCATATTTTGTCACATTACAACCACAAACATAAATATATTTCACTGGAATTTAATGTGAAAGACCAACACAAAGTGGTATACAATTGTGAAGTGGAATGAAAGTTATACATGAATCAACAATTTTTTTACAAATAAAAAACTGAAAAGTGCGATGTGCAAAATTATTCAGCCCC
>JAFMOD010000701.1:1002567-1056839 GCA_019802435.1 Corydoras maculifer | reverse complement strand
TTGGTTGCACTCAGGGAAAAGGGGGCTGAATAATTTTGCACATCGCACTTTTCAGTTTTTTATTTGTAAAAAAATTGTTGATTCATGTATAACTTTCATTCCACTTCACAATTGTATACCACTTTGTGTTGGTCTTTCACATTAAATTCCAGTGAAATATATTTATGTTTGTGGTTGTAATGTGACAAAATATGGCAAAGTTCAAGGGGTATGAATACTTTTGCAACCCACTGTAGAACCAACAGGGAGCTAACAAACATAAAAAAAACAGATGGACTACAGACTAAAATTATAAAAACTACAAAGTCCAGCTATATGGTAAGTGGAGGAAATGGACAATAGAGCAAGAATGGGGCGTGTCCAAACTTTTGAATGGTATTGCATATCAACTGTATAATCCATAAACAGAAAGTTGTTTGGGTGTTTGGTTGTCAATCTGAAGGTTGTGGGTTCAAATCCCAGGTGCATTAAAGTTACCAATGTGGTTCCTTGAGCAAGACCCTTAACCCTTACTGCGCCACGGATGCTTTGGTCAACCCTGTCCTCTCTTTGTAAGTCACTTTGGATAAAAGTCTCTGCTAAATGACCAAATGTAACCCTGGTTACAAACAAAACTATTCTGTAACCCAGGAGTTGATTTGAGTGGTGTGTAAAAGCTGCTGTGGTAACTCCACTGTTTGATGAACTGCTTCCCTTATACCCAAAATTAAGCCATCAACAGAGCGTGTAACCATCTACTGGGAAGGAATACAAGCCATGCTACAAACTGTACATTACCACACTAAATAGAATGTCAGTCTAGTACACCACAAATGGGATTACACAGCCAAATACTATTTTGTACTTAGTAAGCTTGTTCAGCTGCAGTTAATTATTTTCCTGGTGAGATTAGAGCATGCCATTTCACAGCTTTAGGGAAAGTACACCATATTAATCATATTTTATGGAATTTAATATGATTAAAATAATAATAATATGTTTGCATTATGGGCGGCACAGTGGCTTGGTGGTTAGCATGTTCGGTTTTCATGAGTTTCCATGTTCTCCCTGTGTCTGTGTAGGTTTCCTCCCACAGTCCAAAAAACATGGATCAAGGTTAATTGAATTCTCCATATAGAAAGTGTGTGTGTCTGTGTGAGTGTGTGCCCAGTGATAGTTGGCACCCTGTCTTGGGTGTATCTGCCCAGCGCCCAAAACGGTCTCCCCTGGATGGGCATGGGGAACCCTCCCACGACCCTAGTAGAGGATTAAGCGGAAGATAATGAATGAAAGTTTGCATTATGGGCGACACGGTGGTTTGGTGGTTAGCACATTCACCTCAGCACTGGAAATTCAAGGTTTGAATCCCAATCTTGGATTAAAAATTAAATGCTCCAAGTTGCCCCATATAGTGCGTGTTGGTGTGTGTGTAAGTAAGTGAGCCCAGCGATAGATTGTCCCTGTCCTGGGTGTATCTGCCCAGCACCCAAAACGTTCTTCCCAGGATGGGCATAAGGAATACCCCCCACCCCACCACCCGGTCGTAATTCTTGTAGAGGATTAATGGAATATAATGAATGAATGAATTTTGCAGTATGAAACCTTGTAAAGCAATGTTATGAAATAACTTTACTTCATTAAAACAGCTATGACATCATTTGTAATACAGGGAATGGCGCCTCCGTCACTCTGCACCATGTAACTTAAGACTGCAAATTATACCCAACTGCATACCTTCTGCATTGTGATTTTCTATTAAAGGTATTTACAACTTGCTCAATATGGCTGAAGCTGCTGTTTAAATGAGAATCTTTACAAAACCTTTCTGTGGTCAATCATAACAATGTTACATATAGTTGCTTTAATGGATTCTGTTCAACTGAACTGTTGTGATGATTCAGTGAGTCACGTGAGCTCTAAAACTCTAAATGACATCTGTACACCAACTAAAAAGGGCACCTTTAACCTTGTGTGAAACAATTAAGAGATAAAACAATTGCGTCTTTACAAATGCTCAAGTTACAACCCCCTTTGCAGCACAGCCGAATAAAGAAGAGGTAGAAATGCCGTACATCATGCAGAAATAGATCTGAAGGCTTCAAACCTTCAAGGATAAAGGGCGAACTCACTCAAAATAGCAGAAGGTTGGGTAGCCTTTGACGTTAAACTCCTGCTTCAGTCCATCGAACTCCGCTGGATGGACATTCATCCCTGCCAACACCTGCAGCAGAAGAAACAATCCAGCACAACAAAACAGAATGCGGGCTAAATGAAGACGAATGGCTGTGTTAGAGAACAGAAAGCATGTTAAAAATTTCCACAGCATGCACTCGGACAAGGTAAGCACAAGTCTTAACTGAAGTCTTTCTTTCACGCCAAAAACAATTTCAAACATGACTGCAGATAACACCAAACCTAAAATCGGAGGGTCTCATCTGGTACAAACTATAAAGATGAACCCCCATGGACCAAGATGCTTTTGGATTTGACATTGTGCAGTGTTCTGAATTGTTGCTAATTTCCTGGTGGTGTCGTGAGCTCTTCATCCATGGCTCTGCTGAAGCATGCGTCTATGACAATTACTGGATGGAACCTGGATTTTTATTGGACTGGCAATCCTGCAGGCACCCTCCATGGACTTATATAGTTTTTCAATTGTTAAATACGGGTCACTTGATCATCACACAATCTGTACATTACTACACTGTTGGTGCTGCCCGGCCACTCAAGGAGGATAAGTCTCCCACTGAGCCTCGGTCCTCACAAGGTTTCTTCCTTAAAATAACAACATAACGAAGAGTTTTTTCTTGCAACTGTCGGTTCGGCTTGCTCTTTGGGGGATTAAAGGCTTATAACACTGTAAAGCTGCTTTGTAACAATGTACTATTGTAAAAAGCGCTATATAAATGAATTACTTGAACTTGTATTATTAGATGTATGATTTGTTGTCAGCTCTTCATCCATGGCTCTGCTGAAGCATTGCAGCTACATTTACAGGATGGAACCTGGAATTCTACTGGACTGTCGTCCTGCAGGACGCCCTCAATGGACTTATATAGTCATCACACAATCTGTAGACACCATTAGTGTCCTACACTGTTGATGCTGCCCGGCCACTTAAGGAGGATAAGTCCAGCACTGAGTTTTGGTCCTCTCAAGATTTTTTCCTTAAGTTAACAACATAACAGGGAGTTTTTTCTTGCCACTGTGGCTTCGGCTTGCTTTTTGGGGGTTTAAAGGCTTAAAACACTGTAAAACTGCTTGTGACAATGTGCAATTGTAAATTCTATATAAATAAATTACTTAAACTTGTTTAGTTAGAGCATTAGGAGTTTTTGTTTGTCGACAATTTAACTTTAATGGATAAAGAGATGATTGTAGTGGGTTGGCTTTAATTTGCCAGACAAATTTCAATATTTTCATGGTTTATTAAAAAGTCCTTCATTGCTAAAACACAAAGCCTAACTTCTCTGGCTGAGTTTTTCGACCCACCCCTGGAAATTTGGCCAACAAAGCCGGTATCTATCAGCAGTGACAGTGCTTGGAATTCATTTCAAAATGGTTCTTTAATGATCACGCCAACCAAGAAGCCCCATATTATCATATAAAACACACCGCTCATCCTTTGGCAATTTGAGCGGGTTTGGAGGAAAATCTCTGGCTGTAGAAATGCTGCTTTTTAGTCTCTTGCACGAAGACAGCTTGGCTTACCCTAATGCAGCTGTTTCGAGACGCTCTGTCACTTGTTGAGATCACAGCGTTTCTTTATGCGAGAAGTTTATTTACCTATCCCATCTGTTTTTAGCTACTAAAGCTGACTATAATACTGTGAAGATGAGCCATCTGTCTTTCGAAACGTCCAATAAATGAATTTTAATGGTCACTTTGCAAATGACTACTAACACCTGAACAATGACGGTTTAAAAAATAGGCAACCTCACCTAGATTTCTCTTTTATTGTCTAGAGAATAGGCAGCGTTAAATGAATGCGAACAGTATGTTGACTGGCAAGCTATTAGGAAATAAATTGAGCCGTAATTACAGTGCAGGAGCCGGCACTCAAAGGGCAGCATTAAAATGATCACGGGCTGCTTGTCTGCATCAGGCAGTACAGTGAAAATGAGTACACCGACTTTGCTGACCACTGCCAAAGCCATTATGTTTCTTAAGCATTATCAGCATCCTGCAGGCACTTGTGAACACACAATACAGTGAACATCTTCCAATGCTGTCCACACCTGCAAAGTGCACATTCATTATGCAAATCTCTAAACGAAAAGCTTACTTATGGTCTCTCGGTGGAGCCCACTTATCACACAGCAAATAAGACAACTAAGCCCTGCTCCAATTAATGGAACTAGTACTCATTTCCAGCTCAATAAAGAAAAGGGGAAATGCAATTGTTCCAGCAGCGGTGCGATCAGAGCCAGTTATGAGTGTTCAGAAACTCGCTTGGCTTCTGAAGGCAGCATAGAGGGAAAGACCTTGTTTGACATTTTGGCTGTATACTGCTCCGTGTGCATTTCTATTATGAACCGCAGCATGGACCTCTGTGATTTTCAATAGCACTGCCCTGAATTTGGTGCAAAGCGTGAATGTGAAGCTCTGAAAGAATGGTGTGAGCATGAGAGAACTATTTTAAATCTCTAAAAACAGTGTACCATTATCTTTTTTCCCCCACATGTGCTACTGCTAAAGTTTTAATAGATTTACACAATCCTTAAGACAAATTTAACTTTTCACAATAACTGACATTTAATCCTAGAAGTCAGTTAGGATCACTACAATCCATCCATCCATTATCTTCCACTTTATCCCCTACTAGGTGGGGTTCTCCATGCCCTTTCAGGGGAGAACGTTTAGAGCGCTGGGCAGTTACACCCAGGACAGGGCGCCAATCTATCGCTGGACACGCGCTTACTTACACAGACACACACACACACACTCTATATGGGGCAATTTGGAGAGTTCAATTGACCTTGATTCATGTTTTTGGACTGTGGGAGGAAACCGGAAAACCCGGAGAACCCATGCGGACACGGAGAGAACATAGAACTTCATCCAGATTGGGATTCGAACCGGGAATCCCTAGCACTGAGAGCTGAAAGTGCTAAACACTAAGCCACGGTGCCACCTCAGTTAGGATCCATCCATTCATTGTCTTCCGCTTTATCCTCTACTAGGGTCATGGGAGGGGATTGGGTTCCCCATGCCCATCCAAGGGAGAACGTTTCAGGCGCTGGGCAGATACACCCACAACAGGGTGCCAATCTATCACTGGGTACACACTCACTCACACAAACACACTCTATATGGGACAATTTTTTTTAAACTGTTGGAGGAAACCAGAAAACCTGTAGGAAACCCACATGGACACAGAAACCTTACCCAGATTGTGATTCGAACTGGGAATCCCTACGAACGAGGGTCCGATAGGCTCCTATAGGGTTGAAATGTTGTACTTTAAGAGTTTAAATGTTGCTCTTAAGGACATAGATTTGTGAATGTTCATTATTCTAATTTCTTGGCTGATTTCTTTTGATTTTCCCCATTTTTTCAGTATTTTTCAGTATTATTTTACTGCTGTAAAAGAGAAACATATATTGTCCACTTCATGCCACCAATTGGAGCTACTAATTTAACTGCTTAATATGTTTAATTTACATTTCTATACCAAATCATTCTTGAGTAATGGCACGCTAGGATCTGTGGCCTGTTTGTATATTTATTCTGTATACATACGAATAAACCAATCCAGAGAACAGTAGTTAATCTAAGCCACATTTACACCACAGCATCCTTCAGTGCAGCAGATCTGTAATCGCTGACGCAAAATTTGAAGCCTCTGTTCATCCAAGCAGGCCTGACCCTCAACCTCAGCTTTGGCTAACAAATCAACCTGCAAATCAAACTTGTTAAAAGTACTCATGAAGGTACTTACATATTTTCCTTTTGTCTCTGTGGCCGCTTGCTGGAAAACCGGCTGCATCCTCTTGCAAACACCACACCCTTCGTGTCGGAAACAGGAAAGAAAAATATTGGTAAAAAAGGTTAGAAAATCTGCAAATAAAATGCAGCTTTATTATGGATGTTCCCATTATGGTTGAGAACAGGTGCATTTCTACGCCATAGTACTTGGTGGGATCAGGAATCCAAACCGGTGACCTTTAGGTTGCAAGGCTGGTTCCTTGGAGACAAGCCTACAACTTGTTTAATGGTGGAGAATTGTTGATGAAGTATTTGGACATTGGTATCTGTACATTAGTGTTCTACACTGTTGATGCTGCCCAGCCACTCAAGGAGGAGGAGTCCCCCACTGAGCCTCAGTCCTCACAATGTTTCTTCCTTAAAATAACAACATAACAGGAAGTTTTCGCTTGCCACTGTCACTTTGGCTTACTTTTTGGGGGTTTAAAGGCTGGGGGTTTAAAGGGGGTTTTTAATACTGTAAAGCTGCTTTGTGACAATGTACTATTGTAAAAAGCTCTACACACACAAAAAAAAAAATGCTTTAGCCATGGCTCTGCCAGAAAAACTGCGGCTACGATAATTAATGGATGGAACCTGGATATTAATTGCAGGACCCCCTTAAAGGACTTACATATTGTTTTCCAGTTAGAGTTTTTCCATTTTTTAAATATAGTCACCGATCTCGACACGAATACTGGATGGAACCTGGATATTAATTGCAGGACCCCCTTAATGGACTTACATATAGTTTTCAATTTGTTAAATATAGTCACCTGATCTTGACACAATCTGTACATTAGTGTCCTGCACTGTTGATGCTGCCCGGCCGCTCAAGGAGAATGAGTCCTCCCAAGGTTTATTCCTTAAAATACATAACAGGGAGTTTTTTCTTGCCACTGTCGCTTCGGCTTGCTCTTTATTCTATAAATCTGCTTTGTGACAATGTACTGTTGTAAAAAGCGCTCTATAAATAAATTACTTGTACTTAAAAAATTTTCTTGCCACTGTTGCTTTGGCTTGGGGTTTAAAGGCTTATAACACTGTAAAGCTGCTTTGTGACAATGTACTATTTGAAAAAGCGCTCTAGAACTTAGAACAGGTAAAAGGAAACAGACTTGTAATAAAAGCCCCCTGGACATGCAGCTGTATCTCAAAAGAAAATTTTACGTGAACTTTGCGTGTCATTTTAGCTTAGCTTTTTTTATATCCTTCTAATATTTGCATATCATAATTGAAAACGGCTGCATGGTCTGTATTCGACCTGAAGTGCCTCACTGCGAATTCTGTAGGGGGGTTTAAAAAAAAAAAAAAAAAAAAAACGCTTTGAGGACGCTCTAGAAATCTGGAATTGGAAATAAGGTACAAGAGGTGTCAGCCTGAGGGTTTGCCCAAAGTCTGCAGCTTTAACCTCACCATCAGTTAGTTTTATCATCTCAGCAGTAGTCTGGAGAGGCCAGTGTATATCCACAGACTAATGGGAAATAATATGTTGTCAGCTTGTTTGCCTCACAGCACGCGACCATGGGAACAGTTTTGGAACAGTGCACCTACCGTAAATTAGCAAAGGAAGAAAAACAGACCTACATTATTTGTTTTGTTGTTGAAGTCTAACAGCCAACTACAGTAAAACCCGAGTAACAAATAATAAATAAATACAGCAATAAAATAAATACAATAATAAAATAAATAATAAAATAAATACAGTTGACATTTGTGTCATTTAGCAGACTCTTTTATCCAAACCCACTTAGAAGTAAGGGTTTGATACAACACAGAGTTGATATAACACCCCCTGGAGCAATGAGGGTTAAGGGTCTTGCTCAAGGACCCACAGTGTTAACTTCAGTGGAACTGGGATTTGAACCCACAACCTTCTGATTGACAGTCCAACACCCTAACCACAGAGATACCTCTCTCTGGTATGATTGACATACTCATTCTTTCCAAGCTTAAACCCTGGCAATTAATTCCGTCTCTTGCCTCTCTGCATCGTCATTCCAATTCTTAATTCACCTTTTATATTTCTTGTAACTTCTACATTTACATTTAGTCATTTAGCAGACGCTTTTATCCAAGAGACTTACAAATGAGAACATCACATGTCAGAAGTTATGGAGAAAACCAACTATACTGTAAATTCATCAAACCTGATTGTTATTTGATGCTGCGCCCCCCCTTTTTATTTTCTTCTACAACAGGTATTTGTTAAAGAGATGCGTCTTCAGTAGTTTCTTAAAACTGCTTAGTGATTCTGCCTTACGGACGGTATTGGGAAGAACGTTTCACCATTTTGCAGTGGTGAACGCCACGGAGTGAGAATTAGCTTCTCGGTGAGGTGGAATCGTCAGGCAGCAATCATCACTGGAGTGAAGTGAACAAGTCGGAGTGTATTTTGAAAAGGTAGAGTTAAGGTAGGAGGGGGAAGATCCAGAAATGGTTCTGTAGGCCAGAGTCAGTGACTTGTACTGAATGTGAGCAGCTACAGGAAGCCAATAGAGGGAAGTGAGTAATGGAGTGACATGAGTTCGCTTTGGCTGGTTAAACACAAGTCAGGCTGCAGAGTTTTAAATTAGTTGAAGAGGTCTGATTGTGGAAGCTGGGATACCGGCAAGTAGCGCATTACAATAATCAAGCCGGGATAAAACTAGGGCTTGAACAAGCAGTTCGGTAGCATGTTCAGTCAGGAAGGGTCTGATCTTCCTTATGTTGTAAAGAAGGAATCTACAGGAACGGGCAGTTTTGATAACATGATCAGAGAGTTTAAGGTGGGAGTCTATTGTGAAACCAAGGTTCCGGACCGAATCTGTTGGGGAGATTGTGGAGCCATCAATTTGGAAGGTCAGGTCGTGATGGATTGAGGGTTTAGCTGGGATAATGAGAAGCTCTGTTTTTTCTAAATTTAATTTGAGATGACGGGCCTTCATCCAAACAGATATGTCGGTGAGGCAGGCAGATACCCGATTTGAGATGGTGGTGTCGTCAGGGGCAAAAGACAGATGAAGCTGAGTGTCATCAGCATAGCAGTGGTAAGAGAAACCATGCGCCTGGATGACTGTGCTCAGAGATGTCATGTATAGTGAGAAGAGGACCAAGTACAGAGCCTTGAGGCACACCAGTGTGTACTCCTTCCTGTGAGATAGGATCGAAACCATTCAAGTGTCGTTTCAGAAAAGCCTAATTCAGCTAGAGTGGACAGTAGGATCTGATGATTTGCTGTATCAAAAGCTGCAGAAAGGTCTAAAATGAGGACAGAGGATTAAGATTTGGCTTTGGCAGATTTAAATGAGTCAATCACAGAGAGCAATGCTGTCTCCGTGGAGTGACCACATCTAAAACCAGACTGATTGGGATCTAGGAGATTATTCTGATTAAGAAATTTGGAGACCTGTGTGGATACCAACCGTTCAAGTGTTTTAGACAGGAAAGGTAAAAGAGAAACAGGTCTGTAGCTCTCGACCAAATTTGGGTTGAGCATGAGTTTTTTGAGTAGGGGTTTGACTATGGCCTGTTTGAAACAATTTGGAAAAGTCCTAGACGTGAGAGAGGAGTTAATGATGTGTGTGAGTGCTGGTGTGATGGAGAAGGCGATGGATTGAAGAAGGTGAGATGGGATGGAATCAAGGGGGCACGTAGTTGGGTTACTGGCAAGGAGAATTTTGCAGACGTCAGATTCTGTGACAGGGGAGAAGGAGGAGAGGGTTGAATGGCTGGATGTGTGAGATGTAGTGTTGTGGAAATGGTGAGTATGAAAGAGTTTGCTGATGCCCTCAAACTTTTCTGTAAAAAAGGTTGCAAAGACATCAGCGGACAGAAGTGTTAGGAGGGGGAGAGGGAGGAGTTAGTAGTAAGTTGAAGGTACTGAATAAGGTGCGGGCATCTGAGATGCATGTTACCTTGGACTGGAAGAACAGTCCACAGTAACCTACTGTGTTCACTTGTTTCAGCTGTGTGCCTCCTGCCTTTGCTAACGTTTAGTTCCTTTGGTCGTCGCTGGAGATTTTAATGTTTAAAACTGTATGATTTTCGACGGCATGTTCGCCTCTCAGCGCTAGGGATTCCCAGTTCGAATCCCAATCAGGGTGGAGTTTCCATGTTCTTCCCGTGTCCATGTGGGTTTCCTTCAGGTTCTCCGGTTTCCTCCCACAGTCAAAAAACATGGATCAAGGTTAATTGAATTCTTCAAATTGCCCCATATTGAGTGTGTTTGTGTGAGTGTGTGGCCAGTGATAGAGTGGCACTTGTCCTAGGTGTATCTGCCCAGCACCTGAATTGTTCTCCCCTGGATGGGCATAGGGAACCCCCAGCGACCATAGTAGAGGATTGATGCGGAAGCGGAAGATAATGGACAGATGAAATATTTATTCCTTATTAATTAATTGTCTTCTTGCTTGGATTTTAAATCCTTGCTGTATCCTGCAATTCTCTCTCTTCTTCACATCCTTTACATCTGTTTAAATTTTTCATATTCCATTTCCATGCCTTTTTTTCCATAATTTATACTTTACTTCCTTCCTACATGATGTATACTTTTCTTTATTCAGTTTGTCTTCTTGCTTCCTTGCTTCATTCTTTGTGCTATTTTTTATTCTTTCCACACCTTCACGTTTTTTATGTAGCCAAAAATCCGTGGAAATTTGAAAAAGAAATTGAAACAAAATTTCAGGGTTTGACTTAAAATGCTTAAAAATCAAAGATGTCTACAAAAAAAAAAGTTTCCTTTAATTTAAGTAGATTTAATTCAGAAATTATTTTCAATAATAAACATAAACCTCGGACGGCTCGGTGGCTTGGTGGTTAGCACGTTCGCCTCTCATCACTGAGGATTCCAGGTTCGAATCCCAACCTGGGTGGAGTTTCCATGTTCTCTCTGTGTCCGTGGGGGTTTCCTCCGGATTCTCCGGTTTCCTCCCACAGTCCAAAAACATGGATTCAAGGTAAAATTGAATTCTCCAAATTGCCCCATATAGAGTGTGTTTGTGTGTGTGAGTGTGTGCCCAGTGATAGATTAGCACCCTGTCCTGGGTGTATCTGTCCTGCGCCCGAGACGTTCTCCCCTGGATGGGCATGGGGACCTAATATAGGATAAAGCGGAAGATAATGGATGGATGGGTTATAATAATATTCCTGCCTGTTTTTATACCCTATCTTTTAGTGTGTACAATAAATCTTTATCCTGTTTGGCCCCGACCTTTAAGTGAGCTTTGATTTTTGGCACCCTGTACATTTGAGTTTGATACCCCTTATTTAACGGTTACCTGTAATCTGTCGCTCCTCTGTCTCAAATAGTGCATTTACATTTTACTTTAGCTATTTTTTTAATGCTTGTCAAATTTCTTTGTCCGTGTTCCTCTATAGAATTGTTTACTTTAATTACTTCGGCTGGTACTACAATGATTAATAGTGATTGGTTAGAGTGCTACACTATTCCATTAAATCTGGGGCAGAGTTTGAATGCCTCTTCCGTTCTGCAATAATAGAAGGACGGAATTATTACCAAGTCAGCATCTATGAGCTGTCAAATGATATTTTTGGACAGCACTCCAAATATTAATGCAGTGAATGGAGTAAAACTCCTGAAACACTCACCGGGCCACGAGTTAGATAAGGACCCTGGTCCAAGTGCCTTAAGGCAGTGAATGTCAAACTGAGAAAAGCATTCCCAAGAGACCAAGACTTCTGACTTTGTTGCTTAAAATCTGCTAAGCTCATCCTGATCCCGCAACATTCAGCTTGTGACGCAACGCATGGTGTTCTTCAGCTTAAAATCCCAATTCAGCTGAATAGGATCCTTTTCGAATTATCAAATGAATGTATGATTAACCAAAATAGTGCTGACATTGCAAAGTGTCATTTAGCCCCCCTAAAAAATGGCCTTGCCAAACCAGACAGGTACACGAACAAAAATGATACTCAGCTCTAATGTACCTGAAAACGTTAGCTGACTGATCATTTAGCATTAGTCAAAGCTAATTAAGAGTAATTGCCCTGTAACTCAGTTACTGCAGAAGCATTTTGCTGAAATGATTCATAATAATGGTTAAAAACATCCTCACTGTGATAAAACATTAACAAATATAGGCTGCTAGCATCACAACAGAACGCTTAGCAATGACTTTCAAAAAAAAGCTATTTTTATCCACTTACTACAACTTTAAAACAATAAAATAGGAATTCATAGGAGTTTTGTCTAGCACTGCTCCAAAACTATCTATCCATTAGCTACCATTTATCCAGGTTCATGTCGTTAGTGAAGCAACCTAAGCAAAGAAGCTAAGGTATCCCAATCATCAGCCAGCTATTTCAGCTCCTCAGGAGGTGCACAAGGCATTTCCAGTCCAATCGAAAGATTTTCCATCTTGTCCTGGGTCAGCGGGCTCCTCTCGAGGTGGAGGAGCAGTGGCTGTACTCCACGGCCCCCCGAATGACCAACCTCCTTACCCTTTCTCTACTAAGAGAAAGCCCAGCCACTCTGCGGAGAAACCTCATTTCGGTCACATGTATTCACAACCTCATTCTTTCAGTCACTACCCAGAGTTCATGGCTGTAGGTGAGGGTAGAAACGTAGACTGACTGGTAAATTGAGAGCTTCTCTTTCTGGCTCAGCTCCCACTTTACCACGACAGACCAGAGCAGAGTCCGCATCACTGCAGACATCGTACCGATATATCCGTCAACCTCCAACTCCATCTTTCCTGCACTCGTGAACAACATCCTGAGATACTTAAACTGCTCCATTTGAGGCAGGAACTCATCTCCAACCTAGAGAGAGTTATCCACACTTTTCTGACTGAGGACCATGTTCACAGATTTGGAGGTGCTGATTCTCATCCCGGCAGCTTCACACTAGGCTGCAAATTGGTCCAAGAAAAGCTGGAGGTCACGCTTTGATGAAGCCAATAAGACTACATCATCGGCAAACGGCAGCTGATGGATCCCGAGGTCAACAAACTTAGGAATCCTGTCCATACAAGTTATGAACAGGATCGGGGACAAAGGGCAGCCCTGGCAGAGCCCAACCCCAACTGAAAACCAATATGATATGCCTGTCATGCGAACCCAACTCCTGCTTTGTTTGTACAGGGACTGGATAGCTCGTAGCAGTGAGGTATCAGTGAGCACTGTACCCCATACTCCTGGGTCACCCGAGGGACATGATCCCAATGCCTTCAAGTCCACAAAGAAGTGAACTGGATTGGCAACCTCCCATGCCCTTAAGAACTCTTGAGAGGGTATAGAGCTGGCCCAGTGTACCACGACCAGGCTGGAACCCATATCAATCATCTTTAAATTGTAAAACATTTTCCAAAAGATACCTCACAGTGTTTCAATCAATCAATCAATCAATCAATCAATCAAATCAATCAATCAGTATACAGTCATGGCCAAAAGTTTTGAGAATGACACAAATATTATATTTTCACATGATCTGCTGCCCTCTGGTTTTTATGTGTGTTTGTCAGGTGTTTTTATCACATACAGAAATATAATTGCAATCATATTATGGGTAACAAAAGCTTTTATTGACAGTTAGATTGAGTTAATGCAGCAAGTCAATATTTGCACTGTTGACACTTCTTCTTCAGGACCTCTGCAATTCTCCCTGGCATGCTCTCAATCAACTTCTGGACCAAATGCTGACTGATAGCAGTCCATTCTTGCACCATCAATGCTTGCATTTTGTCAGAATGTGTAGGTTTTTGTTTGTCCACCCGTCTCTTGATGATTGACCACAAGTTCTCAATGGGATTAAGATCTGGGGAGTTTCTAGGCCATGGAGTCAAAATCTCTATGTTTTGTTCCCTGAGCCATGTAGTTATCACCTTTGATTTATGGCAAGGTGCTCCATCATGCTGGAAAAGGCATTGTTGATCACCAAACAGCTCTTGGATGGTTGGGTTGGGAGGACATTCTGGTACCATTTTTTATTCATGGCTGTGCAAAACTGTGAAAGAGCCGATTCCCTTGGCTGAGAAGCAACCCCACACATGAATGGTTTCAGGATGCTTTACAGTTGGCATGAAACAAGACTGGTGGTAGCACTCACCTCGTCTTCCCCAAATAAGCTGTTTTCCAGATGTCCCAAACAATCGGTAAGGGGATTCATCAGAGAAAATGACTTTACCCCAGTCCTCAGCAGTCCACTCCCTGTACCTTTTGCAGAATATCAGTCTGTCCCTGATGTTATTTCTGGAGAGAAGTGGCTTCTTTGCTTCCCCTTCTTGAGACCAGGCCTTGCTCCAAGAGTCTCCGCCTCACAGTGCGTGCAGATGCACACACACCTGCCTGCTGCCATTCCTGAGCAAGCTCTGCACTGCTGGTAGCCCGATCCCGCAGCTGAAACACTTAAGAGACGGTCCTGGCGCTTGCTGGTCTTTCTTGGGCGCCCTGGAGCCTTTTGGCAACAATGAAACCTCTCTCCTTGAAGTTCTTGATGATGCGATAGATTGTTAACTGAGGTGTAATCTTTTTAGCTGCGATACTCTTCCCTGTTAGGCCTTTTTTGTGCAGTGCAATGATGACTGCACGTGTTTCTTTAGAGATAACCATGGTTAACAGAAGAGAAACAATGATGCCAAGCACCAGCCTCCTTTTAAAGTGTCCAGTGGTGTCCAGTCATTCTTACTTAATCATGACAGATTGATCTCCAGCCCTGTCCTCATCAACACCCACACCTGTGTTAATGGAGCAATCACTGAAACGATGTTAGCTGGTCCTTTTAAGGCAGGGCTGTAAAGAAGATGAAATGTGTTTTGGGGGCAAAGTTCATTTTCTAGGCAAATATTGACTTTGCAATTAATACTCTTTATAACATTCTGGAGTATATGCAAATTGCCAATATAAAAACTGAAGCAGTAGACTTTGTAAAAAATTAATATTTGAATCATTCTCAAAACTTTTGGCCATGACTGTACTTTATTAATTCCTGGGATTTCAAAACTCAAAAAAGACCCAAGCTCACGGCAGTGCAAAAAATTATTCTGAAGTTTTTGCTTTTATTTGTTCATCAGTGTAACACACATTTAGAATGCTCCACATTTAATACAGGCAGATAGGCACATGTAATTCTGAACCTTATAAATTATAAAGCTGTTAATTATGAAATAAATATTATCCTTTTCAAACTAAGACCTTTCACAGGCTGTGTTCAGCATGAATATACAACTGCCTAAGAAGAGAATGAGGGCAGGTACTCACAGGGGGCATAGAACATCAGGAGAATGGGTTTATCCTCCTTCTTCATCAGCTTCCTAAAATCCTGCAAAACAAAAGCACGTAGCTGTATAAGAAAAGGCACACATGTCTTCGGGTACCTAACTAACATCCACCCATTGTCTTCCGCTTTATCCTCTACAAGGGTAGAGGATACTCATCCAGGGAAAAACAATTCAGGCGATGGGCAGACACACCCAGGACAGAACGGCAATCGCTGTGCACACACTTGCACAAACACACTGACCTTGATCCAAGTTTTTGGACTGTGTGAGGACACCGGACAACCCGAAGGGAACGGGAACAACATGTGAACTCTACCAAGATTGGGATCGAACCAGGAACCCCTTTGCGCTAAAAGGCGAACGTGCTAACCACTAAGCCACCGTGCTGCCCTCTCCCAACTAACATCCACTTATCATCTTCCGCTTTATCCTGTAGTAGGATGGGGGGGGGGGGTCTCCAGGGGAGAACGTTTCAGGCATTGGGCAGATACACCCAGGACACTCACTCACACACACACACTATATAGGGCAATTTAGAGTATCAATTTACATTTAATCCATGTTTTTGGACTGTATTAGGAAGCCGAAGAACCCGGAGGAAACCCACGCGGACACAGCGAGAACATGGAAACTCCACCCAGATTGGGATTCGAACCTGGAATCCCAAGCGCTGAGTGGCAAACATCAGCTAACATCAGTTTAAAATAAATAGAAGGCTATGTAATCAATTAGAAGCCGTGCTATATATGCAAATACAATACGGTTCTCACACCTGTTTGTGACTACAGCCATGTGGAGCAGGGGGAAAACTGTGCTGATGAACTCATCATGCCAGGAAATTATACAGTATTTACTTAGACATCACACATTAAATTGCATGCACAGATTTACAAACCCTCAAAGGGAAACTTCATTCAACAGCTTTGTTCATATTCTTGCCTCATTACCAGATTGCTTTCTCCAGCTAAACTTTACTTCTGGCAGTTGACACCCCAAAAGATGCAATGTTCCACAGACTATACACTTGCCCAGAGCAATCAATTGCCTCGTCAAGTGAATTTCAAAGTTTTCTCTTCTTCATGAGTGGGGCTGCTTTTTGATTGAGTGCAGCCCTCTCAGCAGGAGAACTGTCAGGATAGTTCTGTTATCAGTTTCCACTAATTGGATTTTATTCATTACTTCTTTCTCAAATAAACGTTTACTCAAGTTTTGTTGACTGCTTCCTCGCTCGGTCATGGTCTCTGATGTAAAGCAGTTTTTTAAAAGGCAGCATAAGAACCACCAGGCTTCGTACCAGCTTTGAAGACTGCATATCAACCAACAAAATAATTATTAACTAATGAAAATCAGACAATGATTGGATTGTGAATCATTATAATAAAAAAATTCAATAAAACTGGGACACCACAGTGGCTTCCCAATCTGGGTTGAGTTTCAATGTTCTCCCCGTGTCCGCATTCGGGTTTCTTTCGGGTTCTCCGGTTTCCTCCCACAGTCCAAAAACATGGATCAAGGTTAATTAAATTCTCTAAATTGCCCCATATAGAGTGTGTCTGTGGGTTTGGTGCCCTGTCCTGGGTGTATCTGCCCAGCGCCTGAAACATTCGCCCATGGATGGGCATGGGGAACCCCCAAGCAACTTTAGTTGAGGATAAAGCGGAAGATAATGGATGAATGTCTGTCTATCCATCTACATAGTTTTCATATTCAGCTCTACGTTCAGCTGGGTTCAGCTGTGTGTGTGTGCGCGTCTGTGTGAGTGAGTGTGCCCAGTGATAGATCTGCCCAGTGTCTGAAGCGTTCCCCCCCTCCATGACCCTAGTAGAGGATTAATTGGAAGATAATGGATGGATCATATAAATAAATACTAAATATAAATAATATAGACATAAATTAATATAAAATAGAAATAAAACTGCCACAACATAATATTTTTCCTGTACAACCCTTTGATGCGATCACTGCAATCCTGCGATTTCTCTAACACTCAATGAGACCTCTGCACCAGTCAACAGGCATTTTCTCTCACTCATCATTAGCAAACTGTTCCAGCTGTCTCAGGTTCGAAAGGCGTCGTCTCCAGATGGCATGTTTTAGCTTCTTTCACAGATGTTTAATAGGATTTAACTCAGGGCTCAAATAAGGCCACTTCAAGTCCAATTGCTTCAAGTCATCCTTGGGTTTTTGAAGCTGGAAGTTCGGGGTAATTGTCCTGTACGAGGACCCGTGACCTGCGATGGAGACCTGAGATCTTTCCGACTCTAGGCAGCACATTTTGATCCAGAATGACTTGATATTGTTGAGATTTCATTATACCCTGCACAGATTTAAGACACCCGGTGCCAACTGCAGCAAAGCAGCACCAAAACGTGTTTAACATTAGTTACAGTGAGTCTTTTTTCATTGTGAGTCCAAGTTCCAGTCTCAGTTGTATAAAAGCAAAGAGGACATCATACATTTAGGACAGATGCATTGTAAAATCTTAATTGCAAAACCGTAACAATCAGTATCAGCAATTCCCAAACCATTTAAAAATAGTGGAACCTCTGTTTTCATTAACATTGGGTTTGCTTTACTAATTAAAAAGTTTTTTTAAAACTCTTTACCACCCATCTGTTAGTCTATGTGACTGGTGAAAAGTTTGCAAATGCTATTTCACCCACTTCCCGTTTCTGATTAAGCTTAGACTTTGCACAATTGTTCATCGTCGATGACAACACATGAATCAATAAAAAATTACCAATTAATTAACAAATTTGTTGTAATTAATTACAATTTTTTCTATGGATAAATCGCTCATTTGCTACAAAATTTTATACTTTACATGCAGAATTAATTTAGAATAAATTAATTTACCATGATATAGGGGTGGTTTTTAAAAAATATTTTTTGCTTGTTGTTTTTAGCTCCATTATGGAACCAACAAGAGTTTCCTGAGGCAGCAGCCCATCAAAAACATAAGAGCAGAAACAAGATTAGGTTAAAAAAGTAAATTAGTAAAAAATACGAGAGTGGCATTATGATCGTTGAAATCAGCCAAACGTACGAAAAGACACCTTCCAGGACAAATTTCATTAATGCAGAAAAGGAAGCAACAAAGAAGTTAACACTGCAAAAAGCATTAATGCATTTGGTAATTCATTTTATCCAAAGCAATTTATCCAAATTTGGATACAAATTTTGGATTTTGAAATATCCAAATTTGATGGTTGGGGTCAGAACACAGGGTTTACACAGCACCCTGGAGCAATGAGGGTTAAGGGTCTTGCGCAAGGACCCACAGTGCTAACTTTAGTGAACCTGGGATTGGAGCCCACAACCTTCTTGATAGCCTTCTGATTGATAGACCAACACCTTGACCTCTGAGCTACCGCATCCTCTGTAATAAACTTACAATACCGAGAGTGAAGATGGGGATCCACGTGGGTTTCCTCCGGGTTCTCCGTTTTTTTCCCACAGTCCAAAAACATGGATCAAGGTCAATTGAATTCTCCAAATTGCCCCATCTAGAGTGTGTTTGGGTGTGAGTGAGTGTGTGCCCAGCGATAGATTGGCACCCTGTCCTGGATGTATCTGCCAATTCACCGAAACGTTCTCCCCTGGATGGGCATAGGGAATCCCCCCATGACCCTAATAGAGGATAAAGCAGAAGATAATAGAAAGATTTATTTAATTTCTTTTTTCTGCTTTCAATAATAAACACTACATTTATTTTCTATAAAATATGTTTTCATACAAATTTATTACATTTACATTGATTTCACAGATTATTTGCAGACAGATTAGCAACAAAAACAAAGGTTCCACCGTACTTGATTGAAAGGAATGGTGATGTGACCCAGTGGTGAACCTATTTTTTTTGAGTGTGTTGCAGGCATCAGTTTATAAATGTATGTTCAGTTTTGTTTTTTTAATTATATTCGTCATCGAAAACAATAAGAATCATTGTTCCTTTGTATTTTAAATAAGCATTTTGGAAAAAAAAAACAAAAACACATATGTACAAAAAGGTGATTGAATTTTTGGAAGAAGTTTTCTAAAAAAAAAATGATTTCTGCAATGGCTTAGTGATAAATGTCTAAGTAGCAAAACCCCAAAACCGATCAAACAATTGGTAATTGCCTTTAATGATATCTGTATTTTACTTTATAGAACTTTAGGATTTACAGTACAAGAGGCTTATAAATAAAACGTAACATTATTATCCGGCCTATAATACAATTAAGAGTAAAAAAGAGATCGTTTTACATTGATCTATTGTTAAGGTTCTTAATGGCTCGGTGATATGGTTTATTTGGAGCATGCTCATATTTTAAATTTGCATAATTTTGACAGAAACATTCTTATGAGAGCTGAAAGATTTAAAGACATTTGAAGTTCAACTTTATTTTTCTAAAACGGACCAAGAAAAAAAATAAATAAATAACTGAAAGTTTTGATTTGTTATTTTTTTTACGTCTGTGGAAAAGCAGTATTTTTTTATTTTATTTTGTCATGTTTTTTTGCAGCATGTTCAGAGCTGTAACTTTTATAATTTTGGCAAGAGATTTTACAGAGAGCAAAGTACTTTAAATTCTATAAAGTTTATGTTTAATTATTGTGGAATATTGTGTCCTGTCTACTTTTATTGATTATATACGGTATTCATATTTATATACAGTATATGTTATACTATATATATATATATATATATATATATATATATATATATATATATATATATATATATATATATATATATATGTAGCATATATTTATATAAATATATTAATATATATATGCGCTTGAAAACATTTAATTTTAGTTTGTTGAATAAATGTTTATCCTGTTCGGCCCATGACCTACATTGGGCTTTGAGTTCTGGGCTGGGTGCAATTGGGTTTGACACCCCTGTTATAAGTATGAGTATAAATCATAACTTCGTATACATCTAAACTGTGTACATCTTTTGATACTCACTATTTTAAGTGGGTACAAATAATGACTCTCTGACTACAACAGATTCTGACTACAACAAATTTCAGAGTTCCATCAGACCTGCTTTAGTCCTATCCCTAATGTCTTTAAATGGACGCATGGTCAAGAGTGATCTCCACAGAGTTTAGAACAGTCCGCTTCTTCGGTTGCAGACGACTAAGCTCATTACTTTTGTTCGGCATGCAGTTCCCATAGCAAGCGATGCCTAAGAATTGAAAGCTGATCTTTAGCGAGTCTAAAACAGATACTCACTTTCTCTGTTTCAATGTGAACAACATCTTTGGCCTCAGGGTTCTCCTCCCAGAGGGGGGCGCCTGTGGGGTCTTTCAGGAACGCTACCATGGACTAAAGGAAAGAAAGAGGAAATGAAAATGAGGACAATTACCAGAAAAATGCTAGTGAGTCATCCTTAGCTGTCAAAGCACATCCAATCCCTCCTTAGAGGTTCTGCCACTGGTGCATACTGTGCTTTTCAAACAATGAGACCGGTGAACGGAATAAGCCAATTTGTCGATTAGGATTTCACAACATTACACTTGAAGGTCATTTCAAGATCGGCAAAGTTTCAGAAAAAGTACTTCAATATTACTTTAGTCCTCATAACAGGCTGTGGCTAATTTAAAAATGTATTCATCCATGAAGCAGGAAGACCAAGTAAGCACCTTTTCTGACTTTAAGTGCTCAGGAAAAGTCTAATTACCAATAAAAAGAAGGCATGAACAATATCAGTGGCAGATGCTTATAATGAGAAATTTCGGCTCTACTGCAAAGACCGATCACCCATCATCACTGACTCGCATCTTCAATTTTAGGAACGACTATACATCTTAACAGGTGGCATGGTGGCTTAGTGGTTAGCACGTTCGCCTCTCAGTGCTAGAGATTCCAGGGTTCGAATCCCAACTTGGGTGAACTTTCCATGTTCTCCCCATGTCTGTGTGGGTTCCCTCCGGGTTCTCCGGTTTCCTCCCACAGTCCAAAAACATGGATCAAGGTTAATTGAATTCTCCAAATTGCCCCAAATAGAGTGTGTTTGTGTGATGGAATGTGTGCCCAGCGATAGATTGGCAACCCTAGTAGAGGATAAAGCGGAAGATAATAGATGGATGTAAATTTAAATTCACCCAGATTGGGATTTGAACCTGAAATCCCTAGCACTGAGATGCGAACGTGTGAACCATTAAGCCAAACTAATATTTTCATCCATCTATTATATTATCTTCCGCTTTATCCTCTACTAGGATTGTGGGGTAGTTCTTTATGCCCATCCAGGGAAAAATATTCCGGGTGCTTGGCAGGAACACCCAGGACAGTGCGCCTATCGCTGGGCACACACTCACTCACACAGACACACACACACTATATGGGGCAATTTGGAGAATTAAATTGACCTTGAGCCATGTTTTTGGACCGTGGGAGGAAACCGGAGAACCCAGAGAATTTTAGCTTAGCTTAATGGTTATCGGTGCTAGGGATTCCTGGTTCGAATCCCAATTTGGGTTGAGTTTCCATTTTTTCCCCCGTGTCCTCCGGGTTTCCTTCCACGGTCCAAAAACATGGATTCAAGGTCAATTTAATGTTCCAAATTGCTCCACTTGGCAATTTGGTGTGTTAGTGTGTGCCTAGTGATAGATAGATTAGTGTTCTGTTCTGGGTGTATCTACCCAGCGCCTGAAACTTTCTCCCCTGGATGGGCATGGGGATGGGGATGGGGATGGGGAAACCCTCCCCCCCATGACCCCAGAAGGGGATAAAGCGGAAGATTACGGATGGATACACATCTTAACTGCAAGTGTCTTCATATACTGCACTACACGGCAGAATACAGAGGATGAAGTGCATAAGATGAATAAATGAACAGGAGGCAGTGGGCTGGTTCAGTCCTATAATTCCAATGCGCTGTGTTCCTTGCACATATAGTGTGAAATCAGAAGCATGCATGGCTCTATAGTGTGAAATGACATGCACAGGAAGAATCAGGTTGCTGGAACTGCCTGAACAGATCAAACAGACTTCAGATAACACAGTCCCTCAAATACAAAACCCATGGCTGAACACATTCCAAAGACACCGCATAGGGCTGAAGCTGCGAGGTATTCGATGAAAAAAATGCCTTTTCCTAAAATGAAAGCCATATGTGATGAAAAACCAATACCTTCTGAGACGTGCATAAAAAAACTCATTATACTTAGATGAAAATTCTGCAGACGTTATATAAACCTGCCACATATTTACAAAACACCACTGCTCTATATGCAAGGCGCCAATTATGTAAGTCCCAAAGTCCAAGTCAAATATTAACACGAGGCAATAAGTAGAATTTAAACAGACAATTATTTTAATATAAATACCTTTTGTGTAGCTGGTCTGGTGTATTCTGTATGAAAAGTCCCATCTCTGTTTGAAAGGGACAAGCACAAGCCTTAGTGATGATGCAGGCTTATTACTCACTGAAAACAATGTGTTCTAATCGCAGAAGCCCCACTTACTTGTAATGCAGGATCTCAAATCCTCCAGCCTTCACACTAGGGTCCACCTTCACTTTCTTACAGAGTTTGCGACCCTCCGGATCTCTAGTGGGAAGAGAAGACGAGAGGCGAGCTAATTAACCTCTCATGACAGCACATTCAACCAGACTGGTCTACTACGCTCCAAAAACTTAGTATCTAACAAGCAAAATAAAAAAAAAAATTATTAATAACCACACCTATATATACTTAATCCTAAATTAATTCTGCTTGTAAAGTATAAATTTTAGTAGAAAATGGGCAATTTATGCATCTATCCATTATCTTCTGCTTTATCCTCTAATAGGATTCCCAATGCCAATCCAGGGGAGAACGTTTCGGGTGCTGGGCAGATAGACCCAGGACAGGGCGCCAATCTATTACTGGGCACAAACTCACTCACACAGACACACTCTATGCGGCAACTTGAAGAATTTAATTGACTTGATCCATGTTTTTCGACTGTGGGAGGAAACCGGAGAACCCGGAGGAAACCCACGTGGACAAGGGGAGAACATGGAGACTCCACCCAGATTGGGAGTCAAACCAGGAATCTCCAGCACTGAAAGGAGAACATGCAAACCACTAAGCCACAGTGCCACCCCTAAGCCACCCACATATCCATAGAAAACAAAATAAATGAATTACCACTAATTAGATAATTAATTAGTAATTTTTATCGATTCATGTGTTGTCATGGACAATGAACAATTGTGCTAAATTTCAGCTTAATCGGATAACGGGAAGTAGGTGAAATAGCATTTGCAAACTTTTTACCAGACACACAGACAAACAGATGAAGCTAAGGGGGTGGTAATAAAAAAGTACTGATCGTGCTGAATTTTAAATGAAAAATCTTTCAAAACAAAGCTGACAGAATTTCTTACTTATTATTATTATTTTTATTTTTCAGAAGACACATCATGCTTTTAGAAAAAGATACCCCGCCTGTCAAAAACAAAGGTCACACAATCTAATATTTGCCTCCTTTAGCTTTTGTAATGGCTTGTATTCATTGTGACATCATTTCCACCAGCTTTAACAGTCACAACATTTAGTTTTATCCAGAGCTGCATACATGTGAACCACTGCACAAAGTTCCGAAGATTCTCAATTGGTTCAGGTGGTGGTCATTTCATGTGCATAAAGGATGTCTCATGCACCCTGAACCACTTTTACAATCTGACCTTCTGAAACAGATGAACATCATATTCATGGGATGCATTTCTATGAGGTCGTATAACAAATGAGAAGCTACTCATTGCAGCAGTTAGTGTTTAATAACTTGGTGCAGCTGAAACATTATCAGTAATTATCTGCAGTAATTATCCAATAGGAGACTCATATCTGTTACCCAATTTAATCCAGACCCATGTAGTCATGTAGTCATCACATCCTTCTACGTCATAATTGATGCTTAACTTTGAAGGCTGTTAATGAAAAATAGAGAAACCTGGTATTAATCTTTGATGATAGTAATACTTTGTAGATAACATCCATTATCTACTGCTAGAGGAGGATGATGTCTTATCTGAAAGCCATCATGGACAATACCTCCCATCCACTGTACCACACTCTGGTCAGACACAGGAGCACATTTAGCCCAAGACTCATTCCACCTAAGAGCACCACAGGAGGTCATTCTTACCTGTGGTCATCTATACTATACTAAATAACCAGTCTGTTTAACTCCTCACTCAGTAAACAACTTTAATGTGCAATAACGTAATCAGGATAATTATTCAAATTATTCCATCATATTTATGTAGACAGGATGCATGGCTTTTCTAAAATTAATTAATACATTTGACCAGGGGAGAATGTTTTCAGGACAAGAAGCCAATCGATCACTGGGCACACCTGTTACCCTCTAATCCTTCATCGTTTTATTATTACAAAATACTGCCTACAGACAGCAGATGGACAGACATATTTGGTTAATAGATTTTAGTCACATGAATTTATTGCATGGATAATAATGACTATAAAATAAAAAATGTTCCACAAATAAAGTGATAGAGTGATCTATTTTGACAACTGTGCGTACACGTTGAACCCATCCGTGCAGTAAAACACACACAAACACATATAAACACACACTGAGTGAAGTGAACACACGTGCCCTGAGTGTTGGGCAACCTTTTACACTGTGCCCGGGGAGCAATTGGGGTCAAGTGCCTTGCTCATGGGCACTTCAACCATAGTGCTTGATGGGACAGGGGACCCAAGTCAGCAAGGCTGGTTCATTAACCACAAGCCAATGACTGCCCCTGGGCAGATACACCCAGGACAGGGCGCCAATCTATCACTGGGCACACATTCACTTAAACAGGCACACTCTACATGGGGCAATTTAAAGAACTCAATTGACTTGATCCATGTTTTTGGACTGTGGGAGGAAACCGGAGAACCCGGAGGAAACCCACGCAAACACGGGGAGAACATGGAAACTCCACCCAGATGGGGAGTCGAACCGGGAATCCTTAGTGCTGAGAGGCGAACGTGCTAACCACTAAACCGCATGTAATTTTTTATTTTAATAATTTTTTTTAATCTCCTGCAATATACAATTTTCATTTTACCAAAGGCAAACGTCAAAATATGATATTTAAATATAGCTTATATATGGGGCTGTTCACTGTAGTTACAGTGTGATGCATAAGAAGTGTTAATAGATGGTGTATATTTAACTGACAAAGACCATATGACATGTGTTTTCATGGGGTTACTGTATGTTTATATTGTTGTCTTCAGCTTATTGTAACACATCCTGTTACTGGTTGTTTTTATTGAACCAAGATAAACTTATATTATTACCACGAGCTACAATTTTGCCGTCCAAAAAACATACCACAGAGGTGCTGTGGCCAACCCCGGTGCTTTGACCCTAACCATCAAGTTTGGATACTTGCAAAAGCCCATTTGGATAAAAGCATCTGCTAAATGACCAAATTTAAATGACAAAAAAAAAGCCCCTGTTGTTACTCAGTTTTGAATACTGTCCATTTGTCCAACTTTACAACATGCTTGTAAAAAGACCTTTGTAGTTTTCAACATGGCAAGTTCAAAGAATCCTGACTTCAACACTATTGACCATGTTTGAGACAAACGGCAAACGCAACCTAGATGCTAGTTCAACCTCTAACGCCAAACACTATATTGCCAAAAGTATTTGCTCACCCATCCAAATGATCAGAATCAGGTATTCCAATCACTTCAAGGCCACAGGTGTATAAAATCAAGCATGTAGACATGCAGACTGAAAATGTGTCACTCTCAGGAGCTCAGTGAATTCCAGAGTGGAACTGTAATGGGATGCCACCTGTACAACAAATCCAGTTGTGAAATTTCCTCGCTCCTAAATATTCCACAGTCAACTGTCTGCTGTATTATAAGAAAATGTAAGAGTTTGGGAATGACAGCAACTCAGCCATAAAATTGTAGACCATGTAAACTGAGAGAGCGAGGTCAGCGAGAGGTCGCCAACTTTACATTTACGTTTACATTTTACGTTTACACTTAAATCCAAAGCGACTTACAAATGAGAACACCACAAGTCAGTAGTAACATTTTCTGCAGTCAATCACTACACAACTCCAAACTCCATGTGTTCTTCAGATTAGCTCAAGAACAGTGCAGAGAGCTTCATGGAATGGTACAATGCAAAGAATAAGATGCAGTGGTGTAAAGCACACCACCACTGGACTCTAGAACAGTGGAGATGCATTCTCTGGAGTGATGAATGGCGCTTCTCCATCTAGCATCTAGTCTGATGGACGAGTCTGGGTTTGGCGGTTTCCAGGAGAACAGTACTGTGTCTGACTGCATTGTGCCAAGTGTAAAGTTTGGTGGAGGGGGGGGTTACGGTGTGGGGTTGTTTTTCAGGAGCTTGAACCAGCTCCTAGTTCCAGTAAGAGAAACTCTGAATGCTTCAGCATACCAAGACATTTTGGACAATTCCATGCTCCCAACTTTGTGGAGACAGTTTGGAGCTGGCTTCTTCCTCTTTCAACAAGGCTGTGCACCAGTGCACCAAACAAGGTCCATAAAGGCATGGAGAACAGAGTCTGGTGAGTCCTAACCTTAACCTGATAGAACATCTTTGGGATGAATTGGAGTGGAGACAGGTTAAGGTAACAGGTAACATCTCTCACAAATGCACTTCTGGAAGAATGGTCCAAAATTCCCATAAACACCTAAACTTTGTGGACAGCCTTCCCAGAAGAGTTGAAGCTGTTCTAGCTGCAAAGGCTGGACTGACTTCATATTTAACCCTATGGATTAGGAATGGGATGTCACTTAATGCAGGAGAGCCAACACTTTTGGCAATATAGTGTATATAGCACATCAGAATGCTGTATGTAAATGCAGTCATAAATCATGTGAATAAAAAGGGGGGGGGGGGTGCACGTACTCCTAGTTACCAAGTTTCAGTAAAGGAATGTGTATTTACCTAGTGCTTACTCCCTCACTCTCTGATCATACATACACACACACACACACACACACTGCATGAGTGATAATAAGCACAGAAATATTTAGCTGAGGGACAAGTGAAGCGGAGCAGACCTGAAGTAGAGCTAACACTTGCATGCTAATAGAAATTCAAAGAGATGAAATTCAATTAATGCTGCTGACATGCACCGTTCTCTCCCTGCCAACCGCCTCTTTTTTACAGAGCCACGGAGACAGACTCATTAGTTCTACGCATGTTTTACCTCACGCCGTTGTCTGGAGGAGGACACGAGAATGTTAGGGAGGAAAGAGAAGAGGCAGAATTGCAGGCTGTCAGGTGGGAAATTCAATTAGATTGGCCGTGAGAGAAGCATGCTGACTCACGCTCACAGATGGCGACTCTATGGGCATTTACAGGCAGACGTGCCCCACATGGCACTCTGGGGACGAGAGGTGATGCAGCCATTCATTTCAAAAGTGTACAACTGGGCTGAAGGGTCACTGGTTTGGATAGATTTTGGATGCTATGGACCTGACTCATTTCATGACCATAAATCTTGTCAACTTCAGCGCATTAAATAGCTGGATGTGACTGTTTTGGACAGTTTATTGCGACATCTGGACTCTAAGGTTTCATGCAAAAAGAATAAAATCACCAGTTGGCTGCAGATTTAAGATTGTTTTTTTGAGTCTCTTTGTAAGATTTTTCTATTTGCCCCATGTCCCTTTACATGACAACACTTTTAGCACACATGTTTATGAACTATTAATCTCTCAGTGTCTGGTGATTCGATTCGTTTCCGATTTTTTAGGTCACGATTCGATTCAGAATCGATTTCTGAATCGATTGTCTTTAAATTTAGTTTGAATTATATGATTGCCAAGATGAAACAACAATGTAAACAAATATAACATTCACTTAAAACAATACTTTCAGGTTTCTTTCTGTATCAAATCTTTTCGCATCATTTTATATTTATAGAAAAAATCGGATTGTGCTAAATTAAAATGAGCAGTGTTAGGTTAGCTTAGCTGCCTGGCTTTTTCTTACATAAAAAAAAATCTATCAATGAACAAATATATATTCTAAATATATGAATACAAAAGTTTACCATAGTGCATTAGCCTTTAATCAAAACTAAAATATAGACTTTATAGTCATAGTGCATTTATATTTTACAAATCTTTAAAACATTAAAAATAAAATCCATACATCAGTCTTTTTAATTATATTGCACCAACATTTGCAACATTTTCAAAACTTAACCTTAAATATTAAAAATATTTTTCAGCTTTATAACTTCTTTTAGCTCAGGGTGATGTCGTGTTATACGGGCTCACGCATTTGTCGTATTTCCAAAGTACCTTAATTTAATTTTACACTCCTTGTAAACAATTGTTTTCATGTTGAGCTCTCTCTTCCCTGGGACATTATAGAATCCAAAGTGTGCCAAAACACTGGCTTTTAATGACAACGGGGCGGGTCGAATCCCGCTCTCCCCCTGCTCCTTGCTTCCTGCTCCATGCTAGCGGACTCCAGCTGGTTAACAAGCTTGCTGTACGGTGGCCGAAGGAATACGTAATGCGAGACGCAGAACGCTCGGGAGAATTTGTGGGCATTGAGTCGATTCAGAATCACCAGGACTATGAATCGTGATTGTTTGAAGAATCGTTTTTTTTTCAGCATCCATATTATTAACCATATTTATTTTTCTTTTGCATCTATGAAACCAATCGCAATCAATTATGTCAATATGGGTAACCTAATATGTCATTAATTCATCTCACCAATGGGCTCTGTGTGCACATATCACTTTCTTGTTTGGTGTGTGGAATTCCTGTGTTATAAAGCTATGAGTGTGCTATGAGTCTATGGAGTTTACTAATTTATCATCTAATCATCAAATACAGCACCGAAGAGTAAACTTGAAAAGAGTTTTAAGTTCTACGTCTGTAATTTTGAAGGTATGTCACTGATGCTAATTCCAGCCATCTTGATGTGACTTGTTTTTTAGTGACAAGCTTTTGAGCTATGATTTTAAACTAATTTTTCCCCTACTAAATATCAAACTACAGATGACAAAGAAATAGATCAAAACAAGTTTTACCTTTATTTTTCACTTAAATTTCCGCTTTGGGGTTAAAGTGCAACCAGAAAAAACAGATGGGACGGCAGACAATATATTGTGAACAATGAGAACCTACAGTAACTTTTAGAATGCTTTCTCCAACATAGGTTAGTTTCAGACACAGTGCAACCTTATTATCTGAATAAATAAGTAATAAATAAAACCGTGTCCTTTTTGATAAAACGTACAAAACAGAAAAAACACTTGCTTAACCTGTCAGCTTGCTATTAAGTAAATACATTTCCCCATTGGGCTTGACATAGTGTAAAACAAAACTTAGTCAGCATTTTCCCTGAATATGTATCAATTAATTTATTTATATTTAAATTTCCCTGAATATATACAAATAATTATGAACTGTAGTGCATACAGAGCTTGTTGTTTTTAAATGCTAGTATATTAATCCTAGCATATAAATAAATTAGTTGTGCTGCATTCTTTGGAAGCGACAGTTCTCAAACACACCTCACAGCGAGGATTCATCTAATCGCCTTCATGTTGTTTTGTGGGTTTATGGCAAGAGCGCCGGAGGAGGGGCTAAGGTGAGTCTGAACTACGTAAACCTCCAAAGGAAGTGTCGGTGGTGGAAGATAAAACTGAGAGAAAATCAATTTTCACAAAAATATCAGGAAGGGACCAGCTCCACAAGGTCTCCACCAAGTTGGCAGTATAGAATTGTCCAAAATGTCTTGGTATGCTGAACATCATCCTTAACTGAAAATTCGAATGAATCGATAAAATCGATTTATCAGCCAGCTCTATGACAAGCCAAACCATCCTGGTTCAATTTCAGCATTTTACTATAAATGTTTATTTGAAATGTGTTTACCTTGTATTTCAGATGGAAGTATCAGGGGAAAATAAGACTCACGAGATAACAGTGAGGTCTCACTGCTACAGATCTATGAAGAAAACCAATACACTACACCAGCTGAGAGTCAAAATTACACATTCCAAATTCTGTTGAAAATGTTTCAAAAGTTCGTTCAAGGCACATTCTCACGTTTTTACCGTTGTTCTTTCTTCACGTAATCTTTAATAACCATAAGAAAAGGTGTTGGGCACACACTCACACAGACACAAACACACTCTATATGGGGCAATTTGGAGAATTCAATTGACCTTGATCCATGTTTTTGGACTGTGGTAGAAAACTGCAGAACCCGGAGGAAACCAATGCGAACAAGGAGAGAACATGAAAACTCCACCCAGATTGGGATTCAAACCGGGTGGGATTCAATCCCTAGTGCTGATAGATGAATGTGCTAACCACTAATTCACATGCCGCCCATGTTTGTAACAGTTTTAATAAAGCAATAAGACACTTGCGGTTGTGTATTATTGTGAATAAAGCATGGGAAAGAGGTGTTATTAGGTAGGATGCGTTAGGTTGGCGTACAATTACACCTCTTTCCCGTGATTTATTCACACTAATGCACAACCCCGAGTGTCTTATTGCTTTAATATAAGCTTTGATATGAGCACAGTGGAATTCACCTATAAATAAAAGACCAGATAAAAAGTTGTTACTCTGGTGCTTGAGGGGAGGAGAGACCAAGTGGGTATGTCGCAAAGAGAGCGTTTCCATCAAAACACTACAGAACTGGTGAGATGGTGGATTACGGTAATGACCCTTACCATAATAAAGGAATGTGTCTTTATCCTTAAAACCGCACCATTAACTGTTTTAATCACTTCAACATTTTGGGTTCTGCAGCCATTGCTTTATTTTAGACGTTCTTCATGGTGTTTTCACTCAGTACACTGGTCTGGTTATTTCTCTCAAAACTAGTCTCACATTTTATTTTACATTTGGAAGGATACGAATGATGACCTGAACTATTTTCGTGTGCATCATGAACCATAACCGTTAAAAACAAACCCTGATTGAGTCATATTTAATAAATTAATACACACTTAAATATTACAAAAATTAAAACGTGTATCTGGGAGTATCTGCCCGGGCGCTGAGCAGATACACCCAGGACAGGGCGGCAATCAATCGCTGGGCACACTCACTCACATGGACATACACACTATACAGGGGCAATTTTAAATTAGCCAATTTATCTCGAATCCATGTTTTTGGCCTGTGGGAGGAAAGCCAAGAGGACATGAGAAGAACATGGAAACTCCACCCAGACAGGGATTCAAACCTGGATCCTCAGTGCTGAGGCACCATTTAGCGACTCCTTTTTTCAAAGAGCTTAATCTAAAAATTATTACTCTAATGTGATTGTGTTTGGAATTAAAATAACTTCTCCAAAATAATAAAAAATAAAAACCATTAATTTTGAAATGTGTTTTTAATGAAACACATTGCTCTTAAGAGCACTACTGAAACACAAAAATGCTTTTTAAAAATAGCATTAACAGCTTTATCACAGATCAAATCTCAGCCACAAGAGATTCAATAATTCAAGTATAATATAAAGCACATTAGAATGATGGTACAATATTTTAAAATGAGTCTTTTACTATTACTGAAATAACCTTAGCACCTTATCACCAGGTAACAAGTCGGTTCTGGGTGAAAAAAAACTACACTGACTGCACTTTGAGGCAAACATGACATTTTATGAACTATATAAAACTATATGTTTTTTGACTATATATTTTGTTTGACTATATACACAAGTGCGAAAAACATGGTACCTGAGCGGTATTAAGTAATGCTGCAAGTATCTACACATGATGACGAACAAACGGTTAGTAATGCACTACTAATAATGGAAGCACATGAAAGTCTTAAAATAATATGTTAAGATAAGGAAAAAAAACAAGTAACCCTAACCTACGTCACTGTTTTCCTGCCATGTGTGTGTGTTTCTGTGTGAAGTGACTTAAATTTGTGTAATTTAGTATTTTTATTTCACATTATGCTACATATTGCGTCAATGTGTGTTGTGTTTAATTGTTCTTTGGGCTACTTGGATGCCTTAAACTCTAAACTGTAATTAAAAGCAGACAATTATTGACCTGCTTAATAATTCTTCAGTGTAGCTTGTTTTCTTCATAACTACTGATTTGTGGTGTTCTCATTTGTAAGTCGTTTTGGATCAAAGCTTCTGCTAAATGACTAAATGGAAATGTAAAGACATGGATTTTTTATTTATTTATCCGATTCATCGATTAATCGGGAAAAAAAAATCAACTGATTAATCGATTATCAAAATAATCGTCCCAGGAGGAGCATCAGGCGGTTGAAGCCTGAAGGATTTCCACGTAAAGACCGATAGGGGAAGAGCAGCTCTCAAATAAGAGGAAGAGAGAAGGAATGAAACAGATGTGCTTGTTTTCCAGATTTGACAGATGCTTTGAGAGCTGCATTGGCCCAATGTCAGTGGCACTAAAAAGTTTCCCTGATTCATCTCCCTTAAACTGACAGATCTGAAGCAGAGAATTGTGGGTGCTAAGGACTAAAAGGAGTGGAAGGCATGATTCTCGCTGTGAACCATCACAGTGCACCCTTAACCAATAGAGAATTCTCCCAATTCTTCCACTTTAGGTCTCAGGCTCAGACGATCATGCTTTAAGACATAAATGTTTGTAAAAAGGGTACTAGAAAAGGAATAGCAGGCTACAAACCTCAAATAACTACAAACCGTGTGTTATACGATGGTGCAAATCTAGGGCTGCGATTAAAAGTAAACTTACTATTTTTTGATAATCAATCAATTATTGTTCCGATTAATCTGATTTTTTAAATAATCACCATGTCTTTATTAAACAGGTCATAGGTTTATTTACAGTATGAGTATAAAGCATCTAAGTAGCCCAAAGAGTAATTAAACACAAATCTCACACACACTGACAAAATACAGTGCATCCGGAAAGTATTCACAGCGCTTCACTTTTTCCACATTTTCTTACGTTACAGCCTTATTCCAAATTGTATTGCATTAATCTCTTTCCTCAAAATTCTACACAAAATACCCCATTATGACCATGTGAAAAAAGTTTTCTTGAGAGATTTGAAAATTTATTAAAAATAAAAAACTAAGAAATCATATTTACATAAGTATTCACAGCCTTCGTCATGAAGCTCAAAATTGAGCTCAGGTGCATCCTGTTTCCACTTATCATCCTTGAGATGTTTCTACAGCTTAAGTGGAGTCCACCTGTGGTAAATCCAGTTGATTGGACATGATTTGGAAAGGCACACACCTGTCTATATAAGGTCCCACAGTTGGGAGACAAAATTGTCTCGAGGCACAAATCTGGGAAAGGATACAGAAAAATTTCTGCTGCTTTGAAGGTCCCAATGAGCACAGTGGCCTCCATCATCTGTAAATGGAAGAAGTTTGGAACCACCAGGACTCTTCCTAGAGCTGGCCGGCCGTCTAAATTGAGCGATCAAGGAGAAGGGCCTTGGTCAGGGAGGTGACCAAGAACCCGATGATTTATTTCAGAGCTCCAGCGTTCCTCCGTGAAAAGAGGAGAACATTGCAGAGGGACAACCATCACTGCAGCAACCCACCAATCAAGACTGTATGGCAGAGTGGCCAGGCAAAAGCCACTGCTTAGTAAACGGCACAAGGCAGCCCGTTTGGAATTTGCCAAAAGGCACCCGAAGGACTCTCAGACCATGAGAAACAAAATTTTCTGGTCTGATGAGACAAAGATTGAACTATTTGGTGTGAATGCCAGGTGTCATGTTTGGAGGAAACCAGGCACTGCTCATCACGAGGCCAATACCATCACTACAGTCAAGCATGGTTGTGGCAGCATCATGCTATGGGGATGTTTTTCAGCAGCAGGAACTGGCAGACTAGTCAGGATAGAGGGAAAGATGAATGCATCAATGTACAGAGACATCCTGGATGAAAACTTGCTCCAGAGCGCTCTCGACCTCAGGCTGGGGCGACGGTTCATTTTTCAGCAGGACAACGACCCGAAGCACACAGCCAAGATCTCAAAGGAGTGGCTTCAGGACCACCACTTTTGTGAATGTTCTGGAGTGGCCCAGCCAGAGTCCAGACTTGAATCCGATTAAACATCTCTGGAGAGATCTGAAAATGGCTGTGCACAGACGTCTCCCATCCAACCTGATGGAGCTTCAAAGGTACTGCAAAGAAGAATGGGCAAAACTGCCTAAAGATAGGTGTGCTAAGCTTGTGGCATCATATTCACAAAGACAAAAACACGGCAGCCATACTCGACACCAGGCGGAAGCTGAAGCTGTTCTAATTTAGTTCTAGTTTAACTAGAACTAGTGTGTTTTTGTCACTAGGCAGATGTTAAGAAGTGTGGTCATAGGGATCAAGGGAAATGACAAGGGTAACCCATGAAAATGAATCAGGTGCAAAAGTTCTTTAAGTCTCCAAAAAATTTTCCTGGCAGAAAAGGACAACGAAAAGAAATCAAAATAACTACATTTCATGATCCACATAAAAAATGTCAATTGTACCACAAAAAAAAAAAAATTATAAATTGTCCATAGAAGCCCTGCAGAGTCCAACTCTAGGTGCTGGTCGTACGCACAGCTCTGACTTGGTTCAAGGTTTTTGAAACCATTCTCAGGTGCGCTCAATCGCTCCTCTCCCCACCACCAACCCTCCACACTGCAGTCTGTACGCACCTTTAAAGGCAGCGCACCTACATGGGGGGGGGGGGGGGGGGGGGGGGGGGGGGGGGGGGGGGGGGGGGGGGGGGGGGGGGGGGGGGGGGGGGGGGGGGGGGGGGGGGGGGGGGGGGGGGGGGGGTTCCTTGTCCGCGAGCATGGACCCGACTGTTCCTTCAAAAGTGGGCGTTTTTACCCAAACTTCTGGTTTGCCTCTGATTCATGTCCCATGACACTGCAGTCGAACACACACTCACTTCACAGGTCGTGAACCACCATTCCGAGCATGCGCCTCCATGTCCGCACAAAGCCCTTTCTTCAGATGTGCGCATCACCTGACCGTAAAGCCACTTCCGATTTAGCGGTATGTATTACTAATTGTCCGATAAAAGACTTGAACAGGGTTATCATCATACGTCTAAATGCAATTCATCCTACCACACACCATAGTGTAGTTCTAGTGTAATTCTTACATTTACATTTAGCAGACGCTTTTATCCAAAGCGACTGACAAATGAGAACACCACAACTCAGTACTTATGAAGAAAACCAGCTACACTGTAGAATTAGCAAACCTGATCGTTATATGATGCTGCACCCCCACCCCTAATTTTTATTTATTATCATTTTCTTTTCTCTAAAACAGGTATTTTTTAAAAAGATTAAAACATGAAGCTTGATCATTAATTACCACCATTGTGTACAAGTATGTGTGTATGTATTTATAAAGCACACTTGTTTTTATTGTATTTATTATGTATTTATTAAACGCTGCTTAAACTAATTACGTTGATTCACTTCAAAATGAAAGAAACTCGGGGTATTACAGTGATTTATTCTGCTGTTGAGCTCATTCATCCTCATCAGTGACTCCAACATTTTTAGTTTCAGGTGGTGTATCATCACCGTGGTGCTCCTTGCAGGTCAAATCATTTTTGCACAGCTTGCATGTTCCACGTTCTCAAGTTGTGTAAAATGCTCCCACACCTTTGATGATTTAAGCTGAAGCTTTTTTTGTTTCCTGACATTGACATCCTAAAATGCTGTATTGCTTGGATATATGTATTTTTGGTCTCGTACGGCAATGCTGCAATCACACTCACAAACTCACAATCACACAATTGGAATATACAGTTTTAAAAGGGCACTAGTTAAAAAAATAACAAAATACATTCCACGTTCCAGAAGGTTTTACTACTACAACCCACTGTTTTGACTGCATTTCAAAGCTTATTACAATTATAGATCAAAATCAGTCTGAAAATATACCGGACACCAAAATACCGCCCACCGACTGATGAAAAAAGAAGCCAATTGATAGGACTCACCCACAGTTTACCCATGCAATGGTCCCTTGGCCTTTTACTGCCTGTGCAACATCAGACAGCAGTTTCAGCTGAGCATCTCCAGATGTAGCTAGAATATTAGACAGTGAAATACATACATTGTTCAAAACATAACAAGCATTCTAAATATTACACATGAAAGTTACCGCAAAGACCAAGGAGCTCTTTCAGAGTGATTTTGACTGAAATGAATCAATGGACAAAGGAAAATGGACATTCGATTACATACACAATCTGTCCTACACTGTTAACACAGCCCAGCTGCTGAAGGGGAATGGGCTCCCCACTGAGCTACGGTCTTCACAAGGTTTTTATTTTTAAAACCAACACCAGTTTTTTTTCGTCTCCACTGTCACTTTAGTCTTGCCCTTTTGGGATTCAGAACACTGTAAAGCTGCTTTAAGACTAAGGATTTGTAATGTAAAACATGCATATAAATGGCATTTTATATGTAAATAAATAGCAAAGGGCGGCTTAGTGGTTCAAATCCCAATCTGGGTGGAGTTTCCATGTCCTTGTGTCCATATGGATTTTACCCGAGTTTCTCCCACAGTCCAAAAACATGGATCAAGGTCAATTGAATGCTCTAAATAGCCCCATATAATGTGTATTTGTGTGTGTCTGTGTGAGTGACCGTGTCCAGTGATAGATTGGCGCCCTGTGCTGGGTGTATCGGCCCAGCCCCCAAAACATTCTCCCCTGGATGGGCATTGCGAATCCCCCCGCGAGTGGAGGATTAAGCGGAAGATTATGGATGGATGGATGGATGGGTAAAGAAAGCACATAATATACATATACAAGTTCCATCCCCAAATTCATTAGCTTTAGCTTAATTATATATTAGGGTCTGGGGGGTAGGGTTGGAGTTCCCATGTCCATCCAGGCGATAGCGTTTCAGGCACTGTACAGATACACCTAGGACAAGGCACCAATTCATCGTTGGGCACACACTCATACTTACTATATGGGGCAACATAGAGCAGCCAATTTAGGTTGAATCCATGTTTTTGGACTGTGGGAGAAAAACCAGGAGGAAACCCATGGAAACTCCACCCAGAATGAGATTCAAACCTGGATGCCCAGAGCCGAGAGGCGAATGTGCTAACCACTACACCATCATGCAGCCCAATATAAGTTATTACTATTTATTTATTTGTATAAAATTCTGCCAAGGTACAGATTCAGGTACAGAGGTGAAAGCGTTGTTTTTCTTTTTTATTAAGTAACCTCCAGGACTGGATTTTATCTCATTCACCTTTATGATTAGGTCTTCAAACTTAGATAACTGCAATTACACATCATACTAAGAGTCTGGTGCCTTTGACTAAAGCAGAAAGCTTTAATAACAGCAGGATGCAAAGAGTGTGAACGCGCATCATGCTGCGTAAATGATCGCTCTATCTTTTAGTTTTAGATGATTGCTTCCAACTTGTCTCCACCAAAGCTTCTCCGAATTTCAAAGGAAATGAGAGTTTCATTGCCCCAATCAAAGCCCCTAAAGCTCGCTGCATACTGGGACTCGCTCAGCGATGCTGCCGTGTCAAAGCTGAGAGAAAACATCCGACAAGTGGGATTGAAGGCAAAGGGAAAATGCATTCTGAGCGCTGGCTTCAGAGGATGAGCGACTGAGCTGGCCATCAATCAAACGCCCAGTTCGATACTCCAGAGTCTTAGCCGATGACCTCATGCAGCCGAAATGGGCCATGAATTATGAAACCAGTAAATCTAAAGCTGCTAGGCCTTCTCGGCATGGTGAGAGGGGCTGTTTATGAAGCAGCAAACCACACGGCCACCACACATGGCAATCTTCATGCATGCACAAATGTAGAGCGAGAACTAGAAATTAATGATTTAAACTAAACGAGCTGCTAATAGCTGCATTTTAGTCATGACGTATCATTCGCATCATATTGGTGCAGGGTTTGAATTTCTACCTTGAGTAACAAGCATAAAACAATTATATTACCCAAGAACCTATGCATGGGATGATTCACACTCACAACACTGACAATAATGGAATTCTCAAGGCAACAGCTACTGTTATATAGGAACAACATCTTTTTTGTTTACTTCTACAATTTAATAAAAATAAAACGGGATTTTATGTAGGGCTGCAACTAACGATTATTTTGATAATCGATTATTTGTCGATTATGTTTCTGATTTAATCAGATTTAAAAAAATAATAATTTCCATGTCTTTATTAAACAGGTCAATAAATGTCTGGTTTTATTTACAATATGAGTTTAAGTCATATAAGTAGCCCAAAGATCAATTAAACACAAATCTCACACACACATAATATGGCATAAAATATAGCATAGTGTGTAAAAAAAAAACTAAATTACATGATTTGAGTAGCTCTAATATGTTACCTAATCCCCGGTCTAAATGCAATTCATCCTCCCTCACTCCCATAGAGTGCAGTGTCTTTACTCGTACTTGCTTGATCATTAATTACCACCATTGTGTACAAGTTGTATGTATTTATAAAGCACATTTAAACATTGCTTAAGCATCACTGTCATTATCCAGTTAAGAACCAAAAACAGCATGAAGCGTGCTCTACCGGTTCTCATAGTGCGAGTGCACCTTTACGTTGATTCACTTCAAACCTAAAGAAACTTGGGAACTTGTAGTGATTTACTCTGCTGTTCAGCTCCTTCATCCTCATCGGTAACTCCAACATGTTTAGTTTCAGGTGGTGTAACATTACCATGGTGCTCCGTGCAGGTCAAATCATTTTCGCTGAGCTTGCATGTTACAAATTTTTAATAGTGTGATGTGTTCCCACACTTTTGATGATTCAAACCAAGGCTTTTTTCTGCGTTGCCTGTGTTTCATTTGTAGGATTTATTAAACTTTGTTTCGCAGATTCCGCCTCCGCCTTGTTCTGTTCAACCCGCTCTTATTATTTTTTTCAGTAATGACGACGCGTAAATCCTGCAACACAACGACATTCTTTCCCAACACTTTTAATAATCGATTTTGTCGATTTTATCGATTCGTTGTTGCAGCCCTACATCCCACAAATCGCTAAATTCAATGACTGCGAGCTGCTAAATGCTGCATTTTAGTCATATCATTCGCATCAAATTGGTGCAGGGTTTGAATTTCTACCTGGAGTAACAAGCTTAAAACAATTATATTTCCAAAGAACTTTTGCATGGGATGATTCACACTCAACTATTTAATTCTCAAAGCGACAGGTACTGTTATATAGGAACGACAACTTTTTTTGGTTACTTCTACAATTTAATAAGAATAAAACTGGGTTTTAGTTGAAGCTCACTACTCACCTGACTTTGTGTAAAGTACAAGTACATTTGTTCGAGTCCGGAGCAGCTTTTTAAAGTCTTTGTGGTCGCTGACTTTTTCTATTAGAGGTGAGATTTTCACTGCCTGCAGTGTGGACACAACCGCAACCTGAATGAAAGTCCAAAAGCAAGAGAGGAATAAGAGAGAGAGGAAGCGAGAGAGAGAAAGAGAGAGAGAGAGAGAGAGAGAGAGAGAGATTCACCGTCATTTTTCACTGTCAGGCACAAATCTCAAAGGCACTTCAGGGCAGCATTTCCAGCTGTGTGCCAACATAATTGTAGTGCTTGGTTTGAATCACCGCCTTGTCAAAGCGTATGGCAAAGTGAGCTTGAAGGACACCAGCAATTACAGGTGAGCTACATCACATTTACAAACACCGAACACGCAGCTTAAGGACATACTAACATTCGTATACATCACTTTGCGGATCTGTTTCTTAGAACAAAGAGCTCAGTGACTGAAAATCTTACATACAACACCTTTACTGGTTGAATAATTAGATTAGATTAGATTTACTTTATTGTCATTGTGCAGAGTACAAGTACAGGGCCAATGAAATGTGGTTAGCATCTAACCATTAGTGCAATATATACATTATTTACATAAAGTGCATTAGTAACAGTGACTGGTGCATTGAGAAGTGAAGTATATAAATGTATATACATAAATATAAACATGAACATAATAATGAACAATTTACATTACCCTGAATGGGCAAACGTTTGTGTGTGTGTGTGAATATATATATATATATATATATATATATATATATATATATATATATATATATATATATGGCTCACATTCCACTGAGCCACGGTCCTCACAAGGTTTCTTTCATTAAAACAACCACCACCAGGGAGTTTTTCATGTCCACTGTCGCTTCGGCCTGCTCTTTTGGGATTCAGAACACTGTAAAAGCTGCTTTAAGACAATGGACTTCTGTAAAACATCCATAGAAATGGTATTTATATATTTAATGAAATAAATATAAACTGGGACTGGATATAGCAGAATGGGGGGGGGGGGGTCCCCATTTCCATCCAGGGGACAACGTTTTGGGTGATTGGCAGATACACCCAGAACAGGGTGCCAATTAATCTCCGGAACACACTCACACATGCTATATTGGGGCAACTTAGAACAGCCAATTTACCTTGATCCATGCTTTTGGACTGTGGGAGGAAAAGAGTGAACCCGGAGGAAACTCAGTCGAACACAGGGGGAACATGGTAATTAGGGCTGCAACTAACGATTATTTTGATAATCGATTAATCGGTTGATTATCATTTCTATTAAACGATGAATCGGATAAATTATTGAAAAAAATTTTTTTCCATGTCTTTACATTTACATTTAGTCATTTAGCAGATGCTTTTATCCAAAGCGACAAGACAGTAGTTATGAAGAAAACCAGCTACACTGTAGAATTATTAAGCAGGTCAATAAATGTCTGGTTTTATTTACAGTATGAGTTTAAGGCATCCAAGTAGCCCAAAGAACAATTAAACACAAATCTCATTTTAGCATTGTGTGTTAAAAATACTAAATTACACAAATTTGTGTAGCTGTAATATGTTACCCAATTCCTGTCACTCCCATAGAGTGCAGTGTCTTCACTCATACTGTCAGAAAATTAAACGTGAAGCTTGATCATTAATTTCCACCACTGTGTACAAGCTGTATGTATTTATAAAGCACATTTGAACACTGCTTAAGCTAATTAAATGAAAATAAAAAGTAACACACATTCTCTATCTCTGTCATTATCCAGTTAACAACCAAAAACAGCATGAGGCGTGCTCTGCCGGTTACGTTAATTCAAAACTAAAGAACCTCGGGATATTGAAGAGATCTGTTTTATCCTGCTGTTTTATCCTGATCAGTGACTTTAACATGTTTATTTTCAGGTGGTGTATCATCACCGTGGTGTTCCGTGCAGGTCAATTCATTTTCGCCGATTTCACATGTTCCACGTTCTTTATTTGTGTGAAGCGTGAAGCTCCCACAGGTTTGATAATTTTTTTCTGTGTTGGCTGTTTCATTTGTACGATTTATCAACTTGTTTTGCAGACTCTGTCTCGTTTGGTTCAACCCGCTATTTTTTTCCAGCGTTGTTAAAGCGCTGTAGGTGACGTAAGCGGTTATGACATTGCGAGTAACGCGGAAATCGTGCGACCTAACGAATCGATAATGAAATCCATTATCGACAATTTTCATAATCGATTTTTATCGATCCGTTGTCGCAGCCCTAATGGTAATTCCACCCAGATCAGCATTCAAACCTGGATCCCAAGGGCTGAGAGCCGAACATGCTAACCACTTCACCTTTAACTAGCTTTGTACAAGAATACTGGAAAAACTGGTGAAAATTCATACAAATAAAAAGAAAACTGCCCCACAAACAACTCCTATGAATTTGATAACCAACCAATCAAACTCAACCATCAACAAAAACGCAAAAGAAAATATGTATTCATGCATTTGCCAATTTTTCCCACCAATATTTAGAAACCAGGTTGGCAGAAAAACACTATATGGACAAAATGATTGAACGTTCAAAGGTCATTCGGTTTGTTCGGTTTCAGGATGATTGTGCTCCTATACACAAAGCAAGGTCCTTAAATATGGGACAGGGTATGTTTATTGTGAACTTGACGGTCCTGTGCAAATAATGTATGTACATTCTGCAATCGACTTTAATAGGCCAATGTTTAGCACTTTCTGTAGATGCTTTAGCCTCACAACTCATTTTTAGATGCTCTATTCTTTGTTATGGCGTTACTTGAGTTCTTTAAGTGGGAATGGTTTTATGCACAGCTCACAAGTCAGTTAATTAGTTTGTTTATATCCTCCAGGGAACCGAGAAATAAAAGTTTAATTGTTGATGGGATTTCCTAAAGACCATTTTTGTATTAAAACTGAGCCAAGCTTGAAATACAAAAATAAACTAGTTTTGTTTATAGAGTCATAAGTTCATTCACACTAACAATCCAGTTAAGTATGAAAGGTGAGCTAAACTTCCATCCATCCATTATCTTTCGCTTTATCCTCTACAACAGTTGTGCCGGGGGACCCCCCATGCCCATTCTGGGGAGAACGTTTCAGGTGTTGGGCAGATACATCCAGGACAGAATGCCAATCCATCGCTGGGCACACACTCACTCACATACACACTCAATTAAACACAACTAAACTTAAAAGATGGAAATGAACTGGAATGCCCATTGCTTGCAAATGTAAGGTATGAAAAAACAATGACAAAACAGAAAATAATTAACATAACTTTCCTCTTTTCATAAAATTAGCTTGTTCTTATGGGAGCCATATTGGAGAGAAAGAAATGGGAGGTTCCCAGCTCCCAAACCAAACATACTATTAGAAAGCCCAGGCTGTCCTCTTTATCAGAAAGTACCAATATAAAAATATAAATAGTTATGTATGTAAAACAAATGTCTATTACAGAGGACGCAAGTCAATGGGTTGGTTTTCAGGAGGATATAGCACTTTGTACAATAAAACATTGTTACAAAGCAGCTTTACAGTGTTACGAGCCTGAACTGCCATTGTGTCTGTCTCATTGTGATGCCAAAATTCATCTTTATTTAAGCTTTAATGTTGAAACCTGTTTACACACATCATGTTAATATTGTGGAATCAGCATAGAAAAGACTTGGGTTGCCATTTGCACAGAAATTGCTCTTTTATTAAACATGCAACAGCAAATAGCGTGGAGGGAATTTGGACATGACACACGTTTCCCCTAAATGGCACCCCCCCACACACACCTACACTGCCCACTGCGCTCCCACGAACATTACTTAGGCTATTCCCCCAAAAAGAACATGAAAATTAATAAAAGCATAAAACCTAGAACACGGATAAACCAGCTGCGAGGCATGCTGGGAATTGGTGGTAAAAATAATAATAATTGGTTGTAGTTATGGTAACAGTACACCAGTTACATTGACCCACCCACCTGCATAAGCAGTTTGAATGTAATGTAGATATAAATAAGATGTAATTGAAGCATGGAGGCGTGGCCACCCGCTGCTTTTGGAAATAGAGAGAAAGAGAGACGGGGGAGAGCAGAGGTCACTCACACGGGATAGAGATCACGACTCAGAACAACTCACAGTGTGTGAGCACCAGTGTGTGTGTGTGTATGCTTCCGATACTGTGAATAAAAGAGAAGTTAACAACGATCTACCAGTACGCACTCTGCGATCGACGTAATGGGCACATCTGCTTTAGAGGGTTCTGGTTCCTTACCAGAGTTCAAAAACATGCAGGTGAACAACTTAGTACATTGTGACCATGTGCATAAATATGTGTCTGTCCTGTAATGGACTAGTAACCCCCCTTTTAGAGCTGAAATAGGCTCAAGCACGTTAAAGAACCATGATATGGAATAGTGGATAAGGATATATTTTTGACCTCATGCCTAATTTATATTAACAGAAGGTGATGGAAATTACGAATATTACTTGTTTGTGTATGTGCGGATACACCATCCATCTTAGTGGAGACTCTTTAGACCAGATTACAATGATTCTGATTTATATGAAATTAAGTTTCATGATGAAGGTTTTCTCAACCCGATTTTTTTTTAAAAAACAATTTACGCATTATAATGTATTTGGAATGTGGGAGCAAACTGAACCAGAAACCAACGTAGACACAGGGAGAACATGCAGACTCGACATAAAAATCTCCTTTGTTCACCCCAACCAGGAATCAAATCCCAGACCGTCTTACTATAAGGTGGTTGCACTGCCCACTGTGCTCCCATAAACATTACTTACACTATAAATATATATATATATATATATATATATATATATATATATATATATATATATATATTCATTTATTATCTCCCGCTTTATTCCCTATTAGGGTCGCGGTGGGGTTCCCCATGCCCATCCAGGGGAGAACATCTTGGGCGCTGGGCAGATGGACCCAGGACAGGGCGCTAATCCATCGCTGGGCACTCACTCACTCACTCACACAGACACACTCTATATGGGGCAATTTGGATAATTCAATTGACTTGATCCATGTTTTTGGACTGTGGGAGGAAACCGGAGAACCCAGAGGAAACCCACGCAGACACGGGGAGAACATGGAAACTCCACCTAGATGGGGATTCGAACCGGGAATCCCTAGCGCTAACCACTAAGCCACCGTGCCGCCATATATATATATATATATATATATATATATATATATATATATATATATATATATATATATATATATATAAAGAAATAATGCTTTAGTTTGTTGCGTCTGCTGACATTTTATCTCTGTTATAGTTCTTCACCAATTTATTATTTCAAAAAACAAACTAAAATAATTGTAGTAATAACAATATGGTGTGCAGTTGGGTCGCTCTCAGGAGCTCAGTGAATTCCAGAGTGGAACTGTAATAGGATGCCACCTGTGCAACAAATTCAGTTAGGAAATTTCCTCGCTCCTGAATATTCCATTGTCAACTGTCAGCTGTATAAAGCGGGAAACTGATGGAGCAGGGTCAGAGGATGCTGATGTGCATGGTGCGAAAAGGACACCAACTTTCTGCAGAGTCAATCACTATAGAACTCCAAACTTCATGTTTTCTTCAGATCAGCTCAAGAACAGTGTGCAGAGAGCTTCATGGAATGGATTTCATGGTCGAGCAGCTGCATTCAAGCCATACATTAGCAAGTGCAATGGATGGATGCAATCAGATGCAGTGGTGTAAAACACACCGCCACTGGACTCTAGAGCAGTGGAGACACGTTCTCTGGAGTGATGAATCATGCTTCTCCATCTGGTAATCAAGTGTTAAGGGGAGGGGGATTATGGTGTGGGGTTGTTTTTCAGGAGCTGGGCTTGAACCCTTAGTTTCAGTGAAGGGGAACTAAAGACATGAAATGTAGAACAATTCCATGCTCCAAACTTTGTGAAGACAGTTTGGAGCTTTCTTCTTCCAACATGGCTGTGCACCAGTACACAAAGCAAGCTCCATAAAGGCATGGAGGACAGAGTCTGGTGTGGATGAACTTGACTGGCCTGCACAGAGTCCTGACCTTAACCTGATAGAACATCTTTAAAATGAATTAGAACAGAGATTGAGAGCCAGGCCTTCTCATCCAACATCAGTGTGTGACATCACAAATGTGCTTCTGGAAAAATGGTCCAAAATTCCCATTAACACACTCCTAAACCTTGTGGAGAGCCTTCCCAGAAGAGTTGAAGCTAATCTAGAGTTGCCCAACATCATAATGAACCCTATGGATTATGAATGGGCTGTCACTTAAGCTCATATGTGTGTCAAGGCAATACAGTGTAGCTAATGCTTTATCCAATAAAATAAAATTTCGGTCACTATACGCAATGACAGGAGAAGACCAACGAGCTTAAATTTACAGGTTTATGAACTTACACAGCACTGCCTCATTTACACATGCCTTAAATGTGTAAATTCTATTTAAACCACCATTTGGTGAAGCAAACAGGGACTTACTATGCACAGTTTATAGTTTAAATATGGATAACAGCTTTAGTGCAGTACAGATGGGGTTTGTTTATGTATTTGAGGCAAATTATGATGATAGGCCGGTTATTAGGAGTGCAAAGACGACGATCTTAAATGTCTTAAAAGGTTGAACGGCATGGGCTTAACAGCGAGCCCTTCTCTCCAGCTTAATGAATTATGTTGCGGCACAAGATAGGCTTTAGCTCAAGTGGATTTAAGTCAGATTTGTAAAGTGTATAATTTAATGCTGTTCTCCACACAGAAAAACAACAACCATTTTATGCTTTTCTAAGCAATTTTCCACCAAGTCACAGACTAAGCATTAAGCAGTTAATTTGTTAATGGAAATGGAGCTGATTATGCTAAAATAATGCAGAACATTTGCATTAGCGATATCATTAGACTGAATGTATGTCCCAAGTGTGAAATCATTACACTATGTTCCACTAATTGCAACATAACTTGAATCATGGCAGCTGGGGAGCAACGATGGTTTCGATGGTAGCACTAAGTGGGAGACTGGAGCATGTTATCATCAAAGACTCGTCACCTGTGTTATACAGGGGAGCGATGAATTATGGTTGTGGAGCAGCAGACACTGGTTTACTGATGAGCCGAGTCGCGTTGGGTGACAGACTGGGACAAGTTCCATTTTCTTACCCATTAAAGAGCGTAGAAGGGGTCCCCAACCTGGTTGCAACTCGCCTAAATGTACTCAGATTCGTTGCAATTAAAACCAGTCATTAGATAATTTTGCTCCACACAAATGCCTCAGGAGGTATCCCACAGGCTTCACAGACCATGTGCTGAATTCCATATTCACGCAAAGAGGAAGATACTTGGATAACCTGTCATCCTTCCCTGAACAAGTGACAGACTGGAGCCAACATGTCTCATTTGGTTTTAGTGTGAATGAGTGCCAGAGCTGCAGGCTTGGTGGAGCAGTCACACAATGCTGAGTGAATGATGGGGTGACATCCCAAATGCGGCAAGCTCAAGTCATGGATGAGGAGATGACAGACAGCTCGGGGTAATTAGAGTGCTGCATAGCTCTGAGCAGATGCATGACATCTTCCGATGGGCTCAACAAAGACATGTCAGAGGGAAAATGCCAGCCAAACCTGCTGCCCGGCCGCCTTTTAAACAAAATCAACAGTGTCGTACCATTTGCTACAAGATTCAAGGGAAGCATGCACCAAACCCCAAGCACAACACATTCATACATGCACTAGTATTCAAAAGGATTTATGCAGGAAAGCTTCATAAATTGGATTTCAGTACATAGTCATGACATTATTTATAGTATTTCACAGTTGCATTCAATTTTACATTACATTTACATTTAGTCATTTAGCAGACACTTTTCTCCAAAGCAACTTCCAAGTATCGCAAATTAATTTTTGGGGTCAGAATACAGCATCCCTGGAGCAATGAGGGTCTTGAGCTCAAGGACACACATTGGTAACTTTAGTAAACCTGGGATTTGAACCCCCAACCTTCAGATTGATAGTCCAACACCCTAACCACTGAGCTATCATGCCCTCAATTTTACAAACATCTTAGCTAGGGCTGCAACAACAAATCAATAAAATCGATAAAAATCACTTATGGAAAGTGTCGACAAAGAATTTCATTATCGATTCGTTGTGTCGCACGATTTACGTGTTACTTACATTGTCATAACTGCTTACGTCACCTGCAGTGCTAAAAATAAATAAATAAAAGCAGGTTGAACAGAACAAAGCAGAGCGGAAGTGGAATCTGAGATGTTTAAAAAAGTTTAATAAACATGGCCGACACAGAAAAAAAAACTTTGGCTTGAATCATCAAAAGTGTGTCAGTGCTTCACACAACTAAAAAACGTGTAAAATACAAGCACCACAGTGCACCAGAGTACCACAGTGATGATTCACCACCTGAAACTAAACATGTTGGAGTTACCGATGAGGATGAAGGAGCTGAACAACAGATTAAATCACTACAATATCGTGAGTTTCTTTAGTTTTGAAGTGAATCAACGTAACGGTGCACTCACACTATGAGAACTGGCAGAGCAAGCTTCATGCTGTTTTTGTTTGTTAACTGGATAATGACAGTGATAGAACGTGTGTTACTTTATAATTTTCATTTAATTAGCTTAAGCAGTGTTTAAATGTGCTTTATAAATATATACACAATGGTGGTAATTAATGATAACGCAAGTATGAGTGAAGACACTGCACTCTATGGGAGTGAGGTTGAATTAGTTGCATTTAGATGGGGATTAAGTAACATTAGAGCTACTCAAAAATGTGTAATTTAGTATTTGTTTAAACACTTTGCTGCATATTGTGCCATTGTGTGTGTGAGATTTGTGTTTAATTGCTCTTTGGGCTACTAAGATGCCTCAAACTCATACTGCAAATACACCTAGACATTTATTGACCTGTTCAATAAAGACATTTATTGAATTTTTTCCATCCGATTCATTGATTAATCAAAAAAAATAATCGACTGATTAATCGATTATCAAAATAATCGTTAGTTGCAGCCCTAATCTTAGCAATATGCATTTCTACTTACACTTCCTGTTATTTAATCCGATCTACTCATTGGCCTTCCTCTCCTCCTCCTGCGAGGCAGTTTCATCCTGAGCAACCCTCTGCCAATGAAAACCTTAAGTCTGCTCTGCACATTCCCAAACTACCTAAATTCTGTCCCCATGAATTTGTCTCCACATCTCATTATCTTCTGCCTAATCCTACACAAATGATAATGATGGCCAGCCCCATGCCCAATCAGATAAGAATGTTTCGGGTACTGGGCAGATACCCTCAGGACAGGGCGCCAATTCCTCATTGGACACACACTTACTCAAAGACACACACTGTATTTGTAGCAGTCAATTTACCTGGAACCCGGCGAAAAACCAAGCAGACATTTGCAGAACATGGAAACTCCACCCAGTTTGGGGTTCAAACCTGGATCCCCTGGGCTGCAAGACCACCGTGCTGTCTCCAAATCATCACTCCCAATAAAAATCACATCATCTTCATCTTCCCTGCTTCCAGCTCCCTCTACTGCATTTTGGTCAGAACCACCGTCTCGAAGCCATACAACATTGCATGCTCACTACTGTGTTGCAAATTTCCCTTTCACTATGGCAGATACTCATCTAGCACCGATCACTTCTGCACGCTCAGTACAGAAGGTGGATGTTTTTCGATTCAAATAATTGATTACAATTGATATAAAAAGGGGTTTTACCGGATTTCCTACAGATCCTTACTATTTAACTAGGTTTGGGACCAGCACTAAAAGTGTGTGCAAGTGAAACACTGTATGTGTGTTGCTCCCACAATCATATTTACAGGCCTTATGGTGCACTCCTAGAAGTCTCATAATGTCAACGGAATATTTCTGGTGTAGGATGTCGAGCGACATCGCATTGCTGATTATCTTTCGGAAGAGCACCTTTTCATCAAAATCTGAACAGCAGCCTGACACAAATAGTGGGTCCATTACTATCTGGCAATCAACACATTCAGTAGCAGTTACAAAAGCGTCCATTTGCCTTTCACCAAGCAGCCTTGTTCAGTGTCGGCATTACTCTAATGATGCTGCTGCTTTCACAAAGCTGTCATTGTGATAACAATCCTCAAAGCAGCACAAAAGCAAGGTTTTGATCACATCGATGGCGAGTGAAGTGAACAGAGTGATTATACAGCTCGCTGTGATGGAATGAAAACATAATCTTTAGGGAGAGTCAGAATTACACGGAAGAAAACAAGCGCAGTGGCAGATTTTCCGGCGTTCCAGTACCAAAATTTGGTTATATGATTAGAACAGAGGCTTTTGAGTAAAATCTCTTTATGTTATTCACAGCTTCTGTGACAAGCTACGGAATAAAAGGAAGTGTAAGAAATATCTAGACAATTTTTTTCTTCTTCATTTTTTACAATAGACACCTGTTTGGATGACATCACCGACAACAACTCAGCAAATCGTCCTCTTTAAAATCAACTGACAATAAATAAGGAACGTGGAACATAATCACAGGTCCACTGAAGTTACCAGTGTGGGTCCTTGAGCAAGGCCCTTAACCCTCAATGCTCCAGGGATGTTGTGATTAACCCTGTGCTCACCTTGTAAGGCGCTTTGGATAAAAGCGTCCAATAAATGACAATGTAATCTGATGATTATTAGTATTGTAAATTGGCCAAAAAGTTCATATTTATCCAACCACACTGCAAAGCACAGCGACACAACACAACACACACAAACTCTTCCTTACAAACTGAGTTAGTAATAAATCGATCACACTAATTTAACAATATAACAAACTAAACTTATTGAGCTCTTAAAAGTTTCTTAATATTAAAAAACTGGTCCTCTGAACTCCCTCTGGACACTCTGATTCTCCGCTTCACTATTAATTAGAGTGATTCTGACTATTCCCCCACACTTATTTTGATAATCGATTAATCGGTCGATTATTTTTCCGATTAATCGATGAATCAGATGTTTTTAAATGTCCATGTCGTAATTAAACAGGTCAATAAATGTCTGGTTTTATTTAAAGTATGAGTTTAATGCATCTAAGTAGCCCAAAGAGCAATTAAACACAAATCTCACATACACTGGCATAATGTGTAGTATTGTGTGTGTAAAAAAAAAAAAAAAACTAAATTACATGATTTGAGTAGCTCTAATATGTTACCTAATCCCTGTTTAAATGCAATTCATAAATTGGGCCATTTAGCAGACGCTTTTATCCAAAGCGACTTACAAGGTGAGCACAGGGTTAATCACAACATCCCTGGAGCAATGAGGGTTAAGGGTCTTGCTCAAGGACCCACACTGGTAACTTCAGTGGACCTGGGATTTGAACCCCCAACCTTCAAATTGATAGTCCAACACCCTAACCACTGAGCTAACCCACCCCAATTCATCCTCCCTCACTCCCATAGAGTGCAGTGTCTTCACTCATACTTGCTTGATCATTAATTACCACCATTGTGTATAAGTTGTATGTATTTATAAAAGCACATTTAAACACTGCTTAAGCTAATTAAATGAAAATAATAAAGTAACACATGTTCTCCATCACTGTCATTATCCAGTTAACAAACAAAAACAGCATGAAGCGTGCTCTGCCGGTCTCATAGTGCGAGTTCATTCACTTCAAAACTAAAGAAACTCGGGATATTGTAGTGATTTACTCTGATGTTGAGCTTCATCCTCATTGGTGACTCCAGCATGTTTAGTTTCAGGTGGTGTATCATCAGAGCTTCCATGTTCCACGTTCCTTATTTGTGTGAAGCGTGAAGTGCTCCCACAGTTTTGATGATTTAAGCCAAGGCATGTTTCATTTGTAGAATTTATTAAACTTAATTAAACTTGTTTAGCAGATTCCGCTCTGCCTCGTTCTGTTCAACACGCTCTTAATATTATATTTTTCAGAGTTGACAATGCTTTGCAGGTGATGTAAGCGGTTACGACAATGCGAGTAACGTGTAAATTGTGCGACACAATAAATCGATAATGAAATTTGTTGATTCATTATTGCAGCACTACAACTGACAATAATCTGTTGATAAAAAAATTTATTAAATAAAGTCTTGTAAATTGGCCAAAAGGTTCATATTGACTCAACCACAATGCAAGGCATAAAGACACAACACAACACACACAAACACTTCGTTACAAACTGAGTGAATAATAAATCAATCACACTAATTTCACAGCATAACAAACTAAACTTAGTGCTCTATTGAAGGCTTGTGGATTGTCTTTCTGAACAGATTCTAATATATATAAAACACTAGTTCTCTGATCTCCCTCTGGACACTCTGGTTCTCCACTTCACTATTAATTAGAGTGATTCTGACACTTCGATAAGACTCTGAGAGAAATCGTCTTTCAAGGATTCAAGGAGACTTTATTGTCATTTAGATAACGTGGTACATGAATGTTAACGAAATTCCGTTTCACAGACCCAGTTTACCCTAAGTGGTAGACGGACACAGTGATAAGGTTAATGGCTCACATAGGACACGTTCCTTCTTTAAGTGTAGAATTTAACATTTTTATTTAATTTCAGAGGATTGAGGGAATACTTTTTTTTTATTTATTTGCACTAATGCACAAACTTTCATACCTTATGCTTGTATTGCCAAACATAAGTGATAAGTGCTGGTTTGATAATGGTTGGTCTAAAAAGATTAAGATGACATACATCATACCATTATACCATACCAGTTTTTTGTAACCGCTTTATAAAAGCAATAAGGCACTTTCCATTGAGGTTGTCCATTCATTCATTCATTCATTCATTCATTATCTTCCGCTTAATCCTCTATTAGGGTCGGGGGGGGGGGATACCCATGCCCATCCAGGGGAGAATGTTTCGGCCACTGGGCAGATACACCAAGTACAGGGTGCCAATCTATCGCCGGGGACACTCACTCACACAGACACACTCTATATGGGGCAATTTGGAGAATTCCATTCACCTTGATCCATGTTTTTTGACTGTGGGAGGAAACCGGGGAACCCCGGCGAAACCCACGCGGACACGGGGAGAACATGGAAACTCCACCCAGATTGGAATTCAAATCGAGAATCCCTAGCACTGAGAGGCGAACGTGCTAACCATGACTAATTCGTCTCAAATAGAATTTAATAGATCAGCATTGGGCCATTCCATTATGTTTGTGAAGATCTGCCAATGTGATTACTTCTGATAATTGAAAATACTATCGCAATTAAAAAATGAGAGGCTCGAAACCAAGCCATCAAATGCTGCTTATTGAGCAATTTGCAATCAGCAATAGACTTAATATATGTCTTGCCACTTTTGCTTAATCAGCAATAGGAGCTATGATTCTGAGCAGATTCCCTTCCTTCGCTGACAAATCTGTTTACTGGGTGACATCCCTTTTGCAGTATGATGGGTCTAACTGATTCAGCACAAACACTGCTCATTTCCGACTGATTAACGAGCCCAACAACTCGCTCTTAAAGGGTTTCGGGACCAACTCCCAGCTGGGTTATGCAGCAAAATAAATCTCAGGCATCATTACCGAACGAACAGGAGTTCAAATGCTTAAAAGGTAAGTAGGCCACTTGGAGGGGATACAGTGCGAAGACTTGAGTGGGTATTCTCTTTGATGGGGCTGAGAAAAAAAAAAAAAGCAAAAAAAAAATACGCGCACAAGTGCCATGCCAGCTGCAAACGCCCTAAATTTCAAACAGTTGGAGGACTAAGAGGAAAGAACAGGCTGGTTCTACTCACAGGAAACACCTTTGTTTGCAGAGACTGATAAAAAAAACAGGATGTAAAAAGAAAAAGATGCCCTGACGTGGCGGGACATTCGTGCACTTGTTTACTTTTTACAGGCTTACTGTTTAAATGTGAAGGTTCGAATGTATGGCAGAATGGGTCTTTTGCAGTATTTGCAAATGAAGCGGTGAATACACAATGTTACAGTTTGAGGAACTTAAAGTAAAGCTTCGGAATGGAATTTGAGGAAGACTTGTGCACGAAGGAAAAAGTTATATAGTGACACAGAACAAGAAAAGCAGATTCCGAAGGAGAAATCCCAGCCTGATCATTGATGCTTTAGGTTTTTTTATTTATAGTGTCGAACGCTGCACTGAGGATGTGTCCGCACTTTTCTACTTTAGTATCGGTCACGCCCACGATCATGAACGGCAAATAAAGCAGAAGCCACAGGGGAGCGTGCACGCTGTGATCGTAAAACACCACCACGTGATGAGAGCATTGCAGAAGCGCCGTCGTTTCTGCAGCATCCATCAACCAGCATGAGCGCAATCAACAGCAGGGTCTGCAGCGCAGGGTCACTGCGATTCATCTGACCGTCACCTGAGTCACTCACACACACACCATCACGCCGTCTCATACACACACAGTCTCTCTCTCTCACACACAGTCACTCTCACACACTCACTCTCTGTCACTCTCTACCTCATTCACTCACTCACACACTCTGTCTCACCCAGTCACTCTCTCACAGACACACACACTCTCACTTACTCTCGCACGCACACACTCACCCTCACACACTCACCCTCACACTCACTCTCGCACACACTCACTCTCACACCTCTCACCCCCACACTCACCCTCCCTCTCACTCTCGCACACACTCACCCTCACTCTCGCACACACTCACCCTCACTCTCGCACACACTCACCCTCACACTCTCGCACACAATCACCCTCACAATCTCGCACACACTCACCCTCACTCTCGCACACACTCACCCTCACTCTCGCACACACTCA
>JAFMOD010000701.1:925529-1002058 GCA_019802435.1 Corydoras maculifer | reverse complement strand
ACTCGCGCACACACTCACCCTCACTCGCACACACACTCACCCTCACTCGCGCACACACTCTCGCACACACTCACCCTCACTCTCGCACACACTCACCCTTACACTCTCGCACACGCATTCATTCATTCATTCATTGATTTCTCCACGCTGTGAAGTTAGTTTGATGGAAAGCCAGCAGCAGTCAGATCGATAGTGCGTCTCAAGTTCATTCTCTCTGCGCCTCCCTCTTTCCATTTCAACTTCGCGCCGCTGGACGGAAGCTGCGACCTTTGGAAACCTCACAACTTTACAAACCCGTTCGCTTAAGCTTCTCACAGATCTGCATCGTGGAGACATGCTGCATTACTCACCAGCAACAAGAACATATACATTTCCACCGCTGTCCTGCGCCTCCCGCATCTGTTCCAAGAAGCCATGATGCCGCTGCCACGTCTAGCTGCGCATGCGCAACGCGAACCTTTCCACAACCTGACGAGCCCGCAATGGATTACAGGAAATGTAGTTTTTCAGTTTGCGGCGTTTAAATCACAGACCGTTTGCTCTTCATCCAGAACCTTTTTTTTGCTATTTGTTGGATAAGCTAATTACTATATAATTTAAATATTACTTATTAATAGTACTTTTTTACGTGGGGGGGGGTCCCCCCATCCAGGGAAGAATCTCACACACACACACTCACTCTCTCTCTCTCTCACACACACACACATACACACACACACTCACTCACTCTCTCACACACAAACTCACTCTGACACTCTCTCTCTCACACACGCACACAAACTCGCTGTCACACTCACTCTCTCTCACACACACACTCACTCTCACAATCTCTTACTCACTCTCACACGCATTCACTCTCTCTCTCTCTCACACACACACACACACACTCTCACACACTTTCACACACACATACTCTCACACACACACTCTTACACACCCTCACAGTCACACACACACACTTTCTCTCACACACACACACATACACTCTCTCTCTCTCTATCACACACACACACACACTCAATAGCATCCAATTTAGAGCAACTCAACTCAACTTCATTTTATTTATAAAGCACTTTAAAAAAAACAACAGCTGCAACAAAGTGCTGTACTGAGCAATTACCTTGAATCCATGAGAACCTGGAGGAAACCCACACGGGAAAATGGGAGAACATGGAAACTCCACCCAGATCAGGATTTGAACCTGGATCCCCAGTGCTGAGAGGCAAACGTGCTAACCACTTTGTTACGGGATTTACGCCTCACCCCCTCAAGGTCCAATTTACATGAACATACCCCCAAATCTCATTTAATGAACATTGACGTAATAATGTGAAAATTTTGAGGCCAAAACAGCATGTATAAAAACAATAAAAAGATTTCCACCCATGTAACACAAACTATACAGTTAAGGTAACAAGAATATACTTGTGTATGCACCAGTGTAACATCCTTTTCATTCATTATCTTCCGCTTATCCTCTATTAGGGTCGCGGGGGGGTTCCCCATGCCCATCCAGGGGAGAACATCTCGGGCGCTGGGCAGACAGACCCAGGACAGGGCGCCAATCCACCGCTGGGTACACACTCACTCACACAGACACACACTATAGGGGCAATTTTGAGAATTCAATTAACTTATTCCATGTTTTTGGACTGTGGGGGGAAACCGGAGAACCCGGAGGAAACCCACGCAGACACGGGGAGAACATGGAAACTCCACCCAGATGGGGATTCGAACCGGGAATCCCTAGCGCTGAGAGGTGAACGTGCTAACCACTAAGCCACCGTGCCGCCCAGTGTAACATGTTATAATAAAATATTCAAAAAAAATAATATATATATTTTTTAGAAAAAAAGAATTTTTGATATTACTACAAATTAATTTATTTAATTAATTATTTTATATAATTTGATATTACTAAAAATAACTAGCTTTAGGACTGTAAAAGGTCAAAATAAATAAAATAAAACTGCTCCTTCACCATGCTTCACAGTTGCAATCTCCCACTGTCTTTATGTCAACACTAAACCCACAATCCATCAGATTGATTTAATCAAAACCTTTATTATGACAAGATAGGGAAGGGAAGAACGTCTGGGAAGATAGACCCAGGGAAGAACGTCTTGGGCGCTGGGAAGATAGACCCAGGACAGGGCACCAATCCATCGCTGGGCACACACTCACTCACACAGACATGCACACAAACACACTCTAGATGGGGCAATTTGGAGAATTTAATTGACCTTGATCCATGTTTGTTGGACTGTGGGAGGAAACTGGAGATCCCGGGGAACACCCACACGGACACAAGGAGAACACACACACACACACACACACACACACACACACACACACACACACACACACATATATATATATATATATATATATATATATATATATATATATATATATATATATATATATATATATTCATTTATTCATTATCTTCCGCTTTATCCTCTATTAGGGCTGCGAGGGGGTTCCCCATGCCCATCCAGAGGAGAACACCTCGGGCGCTGGGCAGATACACCCAGGACAGGGCGCCAATCTATCGCTGGGCACACACTCACTCACACACTCATACACGGGGCAATTTGTAGAACTTAATTGACTTGATCCATGTTTGTGGACTGTGGGAGGAAACCGGAGAACCCGGAGGAAAACCCACGCGGTCACGGGAAGAACATGGAAACTCCACCCAGATGGGGATTCGAACCGGGAATCCCTAGCGCTGAGAGGCGAACATGCTAACCACTAAGCCACCGCGCCAGCCATATATATATATATATATATATATATATATATATATATATATATATATATATATATATATATATATAATGTAGTATACATTACAAATTTAAATATAGAATATAAATATAGCATCATATAAAATGTGAGATGTAGCAGAAACTATGTAGGATGTGGTAGATGATGAGGTATTTTGGTGGAGAATGATAACGTTTTGTGTGAACGACTGTTTTGTTAGATGGAGTTTGTGAGAATGAGAATGTTGCAACATTTATATGCAACACTATTCGGAGCAATTACAGAGTTTAATTTAGGAAAATGTTCACCAATGAGATGTGTATGTGGTTTACACACACCCCAAACAGTTAATCAATCACCATGGTAACGCTGAGTTTATCGGACCAGACTATCTGGCCTGCGTGGGGGGGGGGTGATTTAACGTAGCGCAGCAGTATTCGGGAACGCGTGGGCGCTCGGTGAGGAGCGTCTTTTGACGTGTTTGTTTGTTCGTGCTGGGACTCCACGCGCGGCGCCTCTTGGGTCGGAGTTGAACGGCGGGGGGCGTTGTTTGGCTCTGCGGGTGGAGCGCCCCTGTCGGTTCGAATTGGAAGTGCTCGTGTAGTAGCTTGAGTCGGAGCGGAGAGCGGCGCGCTCAGTGCAGTGCAGTGCGGTGAGGTGGAGGATCAGTGAGGAGCAGCGGTGAGGAGCAGCCGTGAGGATAAGCAGTGAGGAGCAGCAGTGAGGAACAGCAGTGAGGATCAGCAGTTAGGATCAGCAGGTATGTGCAGGAGAGTCGCGCTGCACATGGATACTGTGCGCATCCCGGACGAGCTGTGACATCTCAGCTTTAAAACACTTCTGAGCATCAACACGAGGTAAAAGCGCGCTTCTCGACCTACTCTGCAAACTTTGAGTTTGTTTTGGATTTGTTTTGGGTTTGTTTTGGCTTTGCCGAACTTCTCCGCAAGCAAAATAAACCGCGATGAATAGACCAACCTTATTACTTTGTGCTGCAGGGTTCACCTTCCAGAGCCCATGCTTTCAGCTCGGGATGTTTTGTTATTAACTGAAGATCTCCAGAAATGTGTTGCTTTCTTCTTCTCCTCACCGATCTCAGTCGACTGCATGTAATAATAATAATCATGTCGATTCCTGAATGAATGAATGAATAAATGTATGAATAAATGAATCGGTCTTTCCAACAAAGCAGGAGAAGAGTGAGTGGGGTGATGCACACAGCCTTTCTTTTATCCCCGTTCAGATTGACTTGCCACTCACGTAGCGTTCTGAGATCAGAGGAATTTTGCTCAGTGGAGCTGCAGCTCTCACCTTTACAAACCAGCCTCGTTCTGTCCACTTTTCCTTTGCTTTTTTTCATTATCTATAGACTTCCTCAGATCTTAGTTCTAGGCAGAGCTGCACTACAGAACCACGCTGTAGTCTGATCCGTCCTCGGCAACGTCGTCTGTAGGCTTCCAGGTAACTTCAGCTCATCATCTCATCATGGGGTTTAATTCGTTTCAACAGCTCCTTTTTTCCTACTATGGCCAGTTTTCCTACTTTAGCTCGTGTTATTCTACAGATATTGAAAGGTTCCATGTAGAACCATTCGGAGTTGTTTGAGGATGTAAGGGTTATTTGTAGTCTAAATGGCTTTTTCTGAATGATTCGATGTCTTGGAAATCTGACAGGCTCTCTTATACATTCACCCCTAAAAACATTAACCTTTTGGAAATAGGTTCAATCTTGTGGGCTTTAACATTTTGAGATGTGGTTTTGAAAAAAAAAAAAAAAAAAAAAAAAAAAATATATATATATATATATATATATATATATATATATATATATATATTTTATTATTTTATTTGATTTTATTTTTTTTTAAGGAAAACTTTTTTGTAAACCCCAGATCCAACAGATTATTATTATTATTATTATTATTATTATTATTATTATTATTATTATTATTATTATTATTATTATTATTATTCATTCATTCATTATCTTCCGCTTATCCTCTATTAGGGTCGCGGTGGGGTTCCCCATGCCCATCCAGGGGAGAACGTCTCGGGCGCTGGGCAGATAGACCCAGGACAGGGAGCCAATCCATCGCTGGGCATATTATTATTATTATTATTATTATTATATATTATTATTATCATCCATCCACCCATTATTTTCCGCTTTATTCTCTCAGCTGCTGTTCCCTATGCCTATCCAGGGGAGAACGTTTCGGGCGCTGGGCAGATACACCCAGGACAGGGTGCCAATCTATCGTTGGGCACACTATTATTATTATTATTATTATTATTATTATTATTATTATTTGTTTTACAAATTATTTGCATTTATCATTGTTAGACAATGCTTTCTGTAAGTTCAGGAGAAACATTTTCAGATCAAAAAAGCCACATATGGAAAATCAGCTGCTGGCATGTTGTAATACCAACAGCTTAGTGATCAAACTGAGACTTTCTGTAAGCTTTTCTTTGTTTGCACCCTGTTTTAGAACTGAAATTAAACTTGAAGTTTACTGTTTGCTGATGTGGAACTAGATGAATTCACAACAAAATTGTTTTCTTTGTGTGTCATTCAGCTGCTGTCGTTGTCGGTGTTGTGTGTAGCCCTTGCTCTGTGGACTCTCTGCTGTTCCTCTAAAATTTGAACTTAAATAGACAACAATTTACACCTCAGAACTCCGGAGACCGTGATCCTGTAGCGAAGAACAGTAAGTTTGAACAGCAGGGGGCACTGTTGAGAGGCTTTCTTGCGCCGAGTGGCTCTCCGAGCCAGACAATGGAAAGCTTACTCAGTCAGCTAAAGAACACATGAGCCTGGGTCATGTGAAACTCTATAAAACAAGCATTAGAGAAAATATAATATTGCCATAACTCAATATGTTTAGGAAGTTTCCACACAATGTGGAGTAAACTGATGATTTGTTGGAATCATCTCGCTCTGGTTATTTGCTAAAGTTCCTTCCCATAACACCTTGATCTTCTTGCGTGTTTGCTTCAACACCGCTGGCCTCGTGAGTGAGAACAAACTCCTGATGAAAATATTGACCGGCGCTTCAAAAGGATTTGTGAAATAACATGAAACCTGAGGGCTTATTCGCACTTCACATGTCTCTTATCAATATTTATGTGGCATCCATCACTGGACTGCTAAATGGTGCTGGAAGCGCTTCTGAATGATTCCTGCAGTCTATAACTCAGCTTAGAGCACCATTTACAGCCATGTACAGCCATCGTTTGTTTAGAACGCCTCATGGTCGAGAGGGTAAGCAATATTCATCAATTAGAAGTGCATCATATGTAGCCTGTCTGGCTCTCCTTTCCTTGTCTGCTTGTATCAGAAGGGCTGGCTTGAATTACATGCCACAGTGCCCAAGCACTGCAGCTACGACGATTACTGGATGGAACGTGGATTTCTATTGGACTGGCAGTCCTGCAGGATGCCCTCGGGCACGGGCGCGGTAGCTCAGTGGTTAGGGCATTGGGCTATCAATCTGAAGGTTGGGGGTTCAAATCCCAGGTTCACTGAAGTTACCAGTCCTTGAGCAAGGCCCTTAACCCTCATTGCTTCAGGGATGTTGTGGTTAACCCTGTTCTCACCTTGTAAGTTGCTTTGGATAAAAACGTGTGCTAAATGACCAAATGTAATGTAAATGTAGTGTTCCAATTGTTAAATACGGGTCACCTAATCACCACACTATCTGTACATTAGTGTCCTGCACTGTTGATGCTGTTCGGCCGCTCAAGGAGGATGAGTCCCCCACTGAGTTTTGGTCCTCCCGATGTTTCTTCCTTAAAATAACAACATAACAGGAAGTTTTTTCTTGCCACTGTCGCTTCGGCTTGCTTTTTGATCGGTTAAAGGCTTATAAAACTGTAAAGCTGCTTTGTGACAATGTACTATTATAAAAGTTCTATATAAATAAATGACTTGAATTTGAACTACAGTGATGAAAACAAAGTAAACAATGCCATGGCTTCCCATTTCCATCGGTCATACGTAGTGGCCTGGATCTATTGTCTGCAGGTTTGTGCTTAAGGCTGCAAGTTTGCGACTTGCCACAATGATATCTGTTCGGTTACACTAAAGCCATTATACACTGGTTACAAACAAATGCAGTTAAACGAAATGAATATTCCTATGAGCCTATGCATGTGTCAGCTGATTGAAGCATTTTCCTCGCTTTTCCTGGCTTCCCTTTCTGATGTAAAGCAGATTTTCATCCGTAATGAACATATAAGGGCTCTTCTCACTTTGAAATGCACGAGCCCTCTGTTTGAAGGTTCTCCAAAAACGAACACAAAGCAGTGTAGAGCTTCGTTGGAAAATCGACGGACCTTCCCGCTTCATCAGGGGGAAAACGAAAAGGCCGTCGCACTCCCGACAGTAAATAATTTCCTTTTATTAATGATAGTTTGAAGGCTCCATGACCCTAATCAGTTGTACAGGTGCATATTTTAAAATGCGTCATGAATTATTTCACGCGTCTGCCATCAGTTTCAGAGAGTACAAAAGAAATGAAAGTTTAATGTGGAGCAACTTGAGCTGACTGACAGCCTGCATTGCGACTACAGCCCTGTACTGTCATTTAGCTTCAAGTGGACCCACTCAGCCAGAGCCCAATTCCCAATGTACAGTCTGACATGCAAGACGAGGATCCTTACAAGCATTACAAGTGATTTTTCTGAATTGTCACTCAGACTCCTGACACTGTGTTTACACTTGAGGACAAACTTGGATCATGTAGTCGGTGTTTATCGCAGGGGCATGCGTATGCCATGAATTCAAGCAATTGTGACAACATGTCACTTGTAGCCCTTATCAAAGCAAAAAGTCAGCGTAGGCCTGTGGCACCGGAAAAAAACATTGTGGTATACAAAAAATAATGCTGTTAAGTGTTGATAAATAGCCGCTATTTAAAGTACCTAGCTTTAAAACTGTCCAAGTGTCTCTTGTATTCTAGCCTGCTGTTTGCTCTGCACTGTGATGCTCTCAGTGAAGTAAGAGACCCTTGTACATTTAAATGTATACGTCCATAGCACTCGAACGCACTTTTACGTTAGTGCCGTTTTATGTAACGGAGCTCTACATTTAAATGCAGTGATTTCATTGTATAACAGCAAAGATTTTGAAGATTTTTGGTGCTTCAGGAGAAAAACAAGCAGATCTCTTTCTGTTATGATAATCACACACTTGTTATGACTTGTTAAAAAAACCTCTCGATTTGTGTCTTACTTTTGTCAGTGGAAGGTGGTGTGTACTCTCCAGAGCCTTTCACACAAGTGTCTTTGGTATTCTGCCATTTAAGGCCTAGCAAGGTTAGAATGCACAGGGTTCTTTGTTGCAACAGAATCCGGGGTGGTGCAAAATAAAAGGCAAACGCTCAGAACTCAAAACTGGCTTGCCAGTGCATGCTCGCTGTCTTTTTAGAGCGATTTACCTTTGTCTTCTTGCCATCGCGTTTCGTGCACTCTTGACCCTGATAGGCTGCATTTCTGTGGATGGATTAGCCATAAATCACAGATCTGCTCAGCGTGTTTATGGAGTGGATTAGAAGAATTGCCCTTTGAATGGTGGGTGTGCAGCTTGTGTGACTGAAAAGAAGACATTTCTCAATCCTGAACAGATGCTATGCTTCTAGCTTTTTACATATTTTTCAGGAATGACTGAATTAGAAAAGCACAGAATTACACGTGCTGCCACACAGATGCTGAACGTTTTGGTCCCTCAGTATACAGTAGGGATAAGACAATTGATCGTGATTGAAACATTACAATGAATTCATCTTAAGAGCGCCTCAACATCGGCATGACGACATTCATACTTATTATGCCTGTAGCCGTAACAACGTGGCGTGACTAGATGGGGGAAAAAAAAGATAAATTTACACTACATTTACACATTTCCTGTTTAGTTAGTGCATAGTTTTCTTTTAATTGGACACGAATATGTACATTTAAAAAATAATTAAATATTTTGTGTTCTAAAGAACATTTTGTGTTAATATTCCACAAAAGGTCTGCTTTGTGGGCGACATGGTGGCTTAGTGGTTAGCATGTTCTTCTCATATTACTAGGGATTCCTGGTTTGAATCCAAATCTGGGTGGGCTTCCTCTGGGTTCTCCGCTTTCCTCTCACAGTCCAAAAACATGGATAAAATTCATTTGAATGGTCCAAATTGCCCCATATAGTGTGTGTGTGCCTGTGTGAGTGAGTGTATGCCCAGTGATAGATTGGCGTCCTGTCCTGGGTGTATCTGCCCAGCGCCCAAACTGTTCTCCATGGGCATGGGGAACCCATTGCGACCCTAGTAGAGGATAAAGCGAAAGATAATGGATGGATGGTCTGCATTGCCTTTTTTAATAACAAGAAGTTATTTTACCTCAAATAACAAACATAAGAAACTGTGCATTGTTTTTGTGATTTCTGGAACATTTTTGGTAAAGTGAATTATTGCATAATAATCATATAATCGTGATTATTTGTTGGGCAATAATTGTAGCATCAAAATCTGTAATCATCGTATACAGAAGTCAAATCCCTTTGTTTCTTGTTGATAAGTTCAAACCATTCATTATCTTCCGATCCCCAGAGGCTTGAAGCTCTGATAATCCTCAGGTTGTTGTGTCCTTTAAACCCCTAATTTGGCCCGCTTAGAAGGCTAGAACCGACCGAATGTCTGTTTAGCTGACCCGTTCCAAAAGAATTCAATGCCGTGCTGTCTTTTGTTTGAAACTTGGAACAAAATGGCAGAGTGGCTCGAATTGAATGTTTGCCAACAATTTAAGGCTGTCGATTTGATAAAAAATATTGCTGTACACTAAAACTAACAAGATAAAATGAGATTGGATTATTGTCTGGGTCCATTCAGCTTTGGCGAGTCAAGGCTGGATGTTGTGTTTACAAGCGTGCGGCTGTGTATAGCCCAGACGGATGACTGCGCACTCTTCAGGCTGTGAAATGTGATATATGATATGACCGAGCTTCTCGCTGTTTGCAGCGTTAATAATACTTCATTATTATTGTGATTAAAGGAGCTCCCTTTGTCTGGAGTCTCATCATTTCCTTGCTTTCTTTCGACTGCTTGCTTGAAAGACAAATGGCAAAAAGAGGGATAATCAAAGCCCGCAATGGATAATTACCTCTTATTTACCACTCATGTAGGCCAAGATCTGAAGATTAATGCAACATATGTGCTTCATAAATGCAAGGAGTCGGTAATAATGCCATGCATTTGAACATGTAGTAGAGTCCTGGAGGTGTCATCAGCTCTTCATCCATGGCTCTGCTGAAGTACCGCATCTACGACAATTACTGAATGGAACCTGGATTTCTATTGGACTAGCAGTCCTGCAGTCCTGCTGACTTATATAGTTTTTCAATTGTTAAATACGGGTTACCTGATCATCACACTACCTGTACATTAGTGTCCTACACGGGTTGATGCTGCCCGGCCGCTCAAGGAGGACGAGTCCCCCACTGAGTCTTGGTCCTCTCAAGGTTTCTTCCTTAAAATATCAGGATACATAACGGGAAGTTTTTTTTTCTTGCCACTGTTGCATCGGCTTTCTCTTTGGAGTTGTAAAGGCTTATAACACTGTAAAGCTGCTTTATGACAATGTACTATTATAAAAAGCACTCTATAAATAAATTACTTGAACTTGAACTTCAGGTTGCTGTGCACAAATGTTTCTGTTAAGTTCAGGGGATTTAACGTAAGGGGAAAATCTTATTATAAAAAACATTGTATATAATTGTATATATATATATATATATATCATAACATTGGTATAAAAAAAAATTATTAGACAGTAATACTATTTTGTGGCCGCCACGTGGCTTAGTGGTTAGCACGTTTCTCCTCTCAGCGCTGGGGATCCAGATTCAAATCCCAATCTGGGAGGAGGTTCCGTGTTTTCTCCGTGTCCGCATGGGTTTCCTCCGGGTTCCTCCCGCAGTCCAAAAACATGGATCAAGGTAAATTGAATTCTCTAAATTGTCCCATATAGTGTGGCTGTGTGAGTGAGTGTCTGCCCAGTGATGGATTGGCACCCTGTCCTGGGTGTATCTGCCCAGCACCCGAAACTTTCTCCCCTGTATGGGCATGGGGATGATGGGGAAATGGGGAAAATGGATGGATGAATAGGAACAAAACACATTATTGTTTGTATTTATGTACACTTTGGTCAAACCAGCAACACTATGGGCTAGTGATGACCACTATGAACATGTTCGCCTTAATGCCAGGGATTCAGGTTCCAGTTACAATCTGTTTTTCATGTTCTCTCTGTCTCTCTCGACTATTTTTTTTGGGGCACCACATGGCTTAGTGGCTAGAACGTGCGATCATCTCATCCATTTGAATCCCAATCTGGTAGGAGGTTCCATGTTCTCTCCGTGTCTAGTCTAAGGTAAGGTAAATGAAATGCACTAAATTTACCCACATAGAGTATGTTTCTGTGAGTGAGTGTGTACCCAGCGATAGATTGGCACCCTGTCCTGGGTGTATCTATCCAGTGCGCAAAATGTTCTCCCCTGGATGGGCATGGAGAACCCCCCGTGACCCTAGTAGAGGATTAAGCGAAAAATAATGGATGAATGAATGAATACCATTTTATTTATACATTAATTAATGCATTTATCATTTTATAATTTAACGCCCTGTAAAGTGTGACAGGTTTGGCTTGAAGTTCATGTTTAAATTGCTTTTACTGAAATGGCCTTTGGCAGGTTTGGTATTTGTCATTTCTTGGCATTGCTTTCAGAATATTCGTCAAGGACAAAAAGGATTTTGAATATGACTATAAATTTTAACTCTTAATTCTAAAAGGAAAGAGATAACTTCCTTAGATAACTTCCTTTAGTAGGTTTTGTAACCAGGGTTTTGTGCATGATGGCATTCGTCTTTCTCCCGATATTGTTCTTGGTTCATTCTAAAGAGTCTTCAATATAGAATTGAGAAACAGAGCAGGGACCAAACGCCTCCCACAGTCGATTTGTCTGTTGTGGGGGAGGGACACTATGCGCATTGATGCCGTTGATGGTCGAACCCCCAAAAGTTGCAGAAAGGGGGCCCATTCAGTGAAGCGACTGACCCTACTCTGCTTCGGGAGATCGGTGTTAGAGCTTTTGTGGAGCGTGGTGGGAACATTGTCCTTGTTTTGCTGATTTAATACAGCCAGCGTCCCTAAGCTTGCAGTGTGTAGGTCGCTGCCTTTAATCATTATCACAAGGTAGTGACGGCGTTTCCTAGAAAAAAAAAAACATGTATCCTGAGGGAAGATTTATTTGTTTGTAGGAACAGCTGAATATTAACTTGCTGCACTAATGTTGCACTGCACTATTGACCACTCCAAATGTCAGCTCATTAGACGCACACTAAAATGTTAAGTCTTCAGAGAAAGAATTGATGATGCTATATACAAAAAGAACAGGATTTTTCAGGAATGCTAGCCAATAAAGGCAGGAGGCTTGTATTGAAGGTTACTGAGACCACCCTTGGATATACAATGCATGTCATATTCAGTCATTCAGATGAATTATTATTATTTTCAACAACAAAGACATTGCTTGGTTCATGCCTACTTTTAGAAGAAAGAAAGAGGCCAGTGTTTTGTTTTTGTTTTGAGGCATACCACCACCCCATTCTGTACATTTCTTCTCAATTAAACAATGCAGAAGGAGGATGGACTTGCCATCATGCAAGTGAAGCATCCTAGTGAAGCGTCCTTCAAACGCAGTAATGAGCAGAAACACAGGCTGAATACTTAGCACACTAATGACAACTTAGATTGTATTTTTTTTAAACTGGTACAAAACATGGCACGGTGGCTTAGTGGTTAGCACGTTTGCCTCTTAGCACTAGGGATTCAGGTTCAAATCCCAGTCTGGGTGAAGTTTCCATGTTCTCCCCGTGTCCGCCTGGGTTTTCTACGGGTTCTCCAGTTTCCTCCCACAGTCCAAAAACATGGATCAAGGTCAATTGAATTCTCCACATTGCCCCATATAGAGTGTGTTTGTGTGTGTAAGGGTCTGCCCAGTGATAGAGGCGCCCTGTCCTGGGTATATCTGCCCAGCGCCCGAAAAGTTCTCTCCTGGTATGGGCATGGGGAACCCCCCTGCAACCCTAGTAGAGAATTAAGTGGAAGATAATGGGTGGATGAATGGGTACAATACACATTATTGTTTGTATTTATGTACACTTGTGTCAAACCAGCAACACTATGGGCCAGTGCTGACCACAATGACCATGCACCAGGGATTCAGGTTCCTATTACAATTCCATGTTCTCTCCGTACCCGTGTAGGTTTTTCCCGGGTTCTCCGGTTTCCTCCCAGTCTAGAAACCTGAATTTAAGGTAAATTGGCTGCTCTTAATTTGGCCCTATATACTGTAAGTGAATGTGCCTAGGGATAGATTGGTGCCTGGTTGTATCTGCCCAGCGCCTGCTGCTCCTCCGGATGGGCATTGGGAACTCCTGCAGTCCTAGTAAAGGATTAATTGGAAGATAATGAGATAAGACGGACGAATTATCAAGATCTTCTGCTTTATCCTCTACTAGTGTTGTGGAGGGGGGGTTCCTCATGCTCTTACAAGGGAGAACGTTTCGGGCGCTAGGTAGATACAGGACAGATACGCCAATCTATTGCTGGACAGATATGTAAAACCCATAATGTAAATTCTATAATCTTCTGCGTGTTAATAATCTGCATTTTTTGAGACTACCATTTCTTCGAATTCTATATTTTGGTCTGTTGTAAGTCAAGGTCTGTATATTTATTTAACCCATAACCCCCCTTTTAATACAGCTCTCCTATGTATCCAGGTTAGGACCAGGCGCTGATACATGCAATGGCTAGGACAATTTAGTATCCTACATGCCTCTGAATGAAGGAGGTAGCAGGAAATGCACAAAACCCACCAGACAGATTCAGGAGGATTTTTCTATTCAGAAAGGAAATTGGGACCTCACCTGGGAATCGAACCTCGGACCTCTGTGCTAACAGCTGTGTTTCTTGCCATCTCCTGCCATTCTAAATTACAAACTACAAATAAACCAGGGGCTAGAACAGACTATGTTGCTCCACAAAGGTTGTGGTTCTTTGAATTGAATTGGTATTTAAAGGTGAAGCCCCTAGGTGTTTGTTGATTGTTCAAAAAAATGAATGGTACTGGTATTTCATGTAAAATCCCATCTTACTATCTTTCACTTGGTTTGCAGGGGGGTTCCCTATGTCCATTCTGGGAAGAATGTTTTGGGCGCTGGGCAGATACACCCAGGACAGGACATCAATCTATTGCTGGGCACACACTTTCTCACACACAAATGGAAACATGGAACATGGAAACTCTTCCCAGAACTCTTACCTGAATCCCCCAGGCAAACGTACTAAGCACTGTGTGCCACCATGAAAAATGTTAATATAAAATCTAGGAGACATAAAGATTATATAATAAAATGAACAAATGACAATATTAATATCAAAACTACAAAATAGAAGTTGAATTTCCATTAGTGGTCTCATATTATTGGTCCCCATGTTTTGAGATCGCAGCACTTCAGTATCAGTCTTTAAAAAGTTATTTATTGTCATTGTCATGGTGTTACCACGACTTTTGTTTTGTAAGTGCTAAACTGAATCAGATCATCCCCTGCAACCTTTATCAGTGTGAGCAGAAATGAAAGTCAAGATTCAGCACTATGCACTAGGTGTTTATACTAAACATTATGTGTAGTAAACTTTGGAAGTAAATATTTTACAGAAACACGCATGTGCAAATGTTACTGGAATGTACCACCAATGGTTGCTACCCTTAAAATGAATTCAGTGCACGATGAAGGTCCACCGAGCAGTATTTAAGCTTACTGTTATGCAGATTGCTTAGTGCTGGGTCTTTTTATCCTCCACTCCATCTTTACATGGAAGCTTACATCATGCTGCACACCAAAAGCTGACTACCAAAGTGGGTGTGTGCTATGTTTCCGAGCTGGCTCTGCGGAGGGAAGGGTGCACCGATCCATGCCGTGCCCATTCAAGTATTAAGTGCTTATACCATGGGAGGTGTGTGAGGTTCTTTATTCATGTACAACACTTGTGTAGGTGGCTAGGAGCAAGGTTATGGCCAAGTTTAACTCGGTGCTTCAGTAAGCACAAGGCTTTTGTTAAAGGTTTCTTTTTTATTGAGGAGTGCATAGCCTTTGAGGTATAGTTTGTGCTATGAAAGTGGTATATACCACAAGGTATATGCATTGCTTAGATTTTTTTGGTTTGTTTAAATAAAGCTTTTTTTTTTGTTAGGCAATACATGTAAAGGTGTGTGTGTGTGTATGTGTGTGTGTGTATATATATATATATATATATATATATATATATATATATATATATATATATATATATATATATATGTGTGTGTGTGTATATATACTGTGTGTCACAGGTGCCTGGGGCACCTGTCGCTCATTTAATGGACTCATTGTCTCCGTTGGGTGATTGGTTTATTTTGTGCACGTGACTGGGTGTCTTTTGTATTTAGTTTCCATATTCCCTCTCCCCTGTGCACGTCTTTGTTTGTGGTTTAATCCCGATGTTAGTTTTGTTCCCCCCTTTTCTGTTGGTGTCCCTACACCATTTTTAATAATAAATCTCTGTTTGTTTCGGTATTATCCCGGTGTCTCTGAACTCTCCTTCCGTGCTAAACCACGATACAACTTAGAACAATATCCCCGCGCAGGTTGTATCTGTGGGAGTGTTTCATCCAGCGGACCAGCGTACGCATTCTTCTCCGTGTAGCCGTTCCCGGAAACGCTCACTAGGCGCTAGCGGCGTACGCATTTCCTTCCGCGTAGCTGATCTCCCGGGGAAAAACAAGCGGAATCTAACACTGTGTGTGTGTGTGTGTGTGTGTGTGTGTATATATATATATATATATATATATATATATATATATATATATATATATATATAATGTAAAGGTGGACTTTGTACTTCTACAATTACATTCTGTAGTCCATCTGTGCACTACAGTACATACTGTGTACATCCTCTCTACCCTGTTCTGTAATGGTCAGGACCCCAGTAGTAGCACCACCAGGTATTATTTGGTTGGTTGGTACATTATTCCTATCCCAGCAGTGTCACTGAGATGTTTAAATATAAATGAAACTACAGCAGCACTGCTGCACTAAAACCCCCTCACAGCATCAGTGTCACTGCAGAACTGATAATAAACAATCCACCCTCCCAAATGATACCTGTTCTGTGATGGTCTTGACTAATTGTAAATCTCTAAAGTCCATCTATATGGTAAGTGAAGAAAATAAACAATGGAGCAAGAAGGCAGTGTGTCCAAACTGACTGGTGACTGGTGATGTATATTTTAAAGCTTTGTATTACACTGTCAGGGTTATTTGTGCAGTGGTGATTGCTCTCAATTCAATAGCTCTTAATTGCATGCATTGAATCCATTGGTAGGTATTTTCCAAAATTAGTTTGAAGATTAAATCTGTAATAGGGTTCAAATTCAAAATTTTGCATTCTTACTCACTATTTGCAAAATGTAACATCCACGAATTTTGAGTGTAATTCATGATAAGGCAGTTATTTTTACATAACTACAAAAAGTACCATGAATTACAGTGATTAGCAAAATATTTTAAAAATCTGTTTTAAAAAACACCCCTATATCGTGTTAAATTACTTAATCCTAAATTAATTGTGCTTATGAAGTATGAAATTTTGTAGAAAATGGGCAATTTATTGATAGAACACAAAATTAATTAATTAACACTATTTAGTTAATTAATTGGTAATTTTTAAAATTAATTCATGTTGATTCATGTGGATGAAATAGCATTTGCAAACTTTTTACCAGACACATTACGTACGTCCAGTTATAAGGCAGATAAATAAAAGAGCTTAGGCTTTCACTTTATCAATTTTCATACATGGCCAAGCTTGATACAGTTTTTAAAGATCTATTGATGCTGTAATATTTAAAAAAAAAATTTTTTGGCTGGAACTAAGAGACGCATCTAACAATCCGTACACCTTTTCAAAGAGTGTAGGGAGGAGAATTCTCATTAAAGGAGCCAGGGCATGTAAACTCTCCTGCTGTGAAATGAGATATTAATAGCACTTTGCATACAGTCAGCCGAAATGCTGCAGGCCGACTGAGCAGAATCCGGGTGCTGTCAATGGTGGAGAAAAGCAAGTGAAGTCACTTTTCAGGTGCACTGCGATTCAACCATTGCTTATACTTTATACCCTGAGAGTTTTAAAATGAGTCTCATTGGATGATAAAGGTAATTCTAAAAGCCTGAAACACAATAGTCGAGCCGATGTCTTGGGTTCCAGAGAAAGGATTACAATGCGTCACCATGGTCACTCTAACAAGAGTGAAAAGCATTGCTCTGACTAGGCGATGAGGTCATCAGGCATATTCTCATGAAAAGCATCATGGGATCCACTTTCTCAGTCTTTAACAAGACGTTATGAATTTGTTCTGTATGAAGGGTCATGTTCTGGATCGCTTTTTCTTCAAGTTTGTTTGTGTGCACAATAACATTATCTTGCTATGTGTCTTAATACTAGACAGGTTTGTGTGGTTGGCCATGGTTTCTATAGTGATAAGTAGCTCTCCACAGGGGCAAAAAGATCTGTCTCAGCTGTAGACCCAGACAGACCTTGGTGTGACAGTGATTAATTCTATTTCCAAATTGACACAAAGAGATACAGGGCTAGCACCTCATCAAGTGTAATGCAAATCCCATTCGCTGCCTACCATGCCTTTGTTTTACATGTGAATGGTTGCTAAAGAGCTGCTCAGGAACCAGTTAGATGATGATTATGAGAAGAATATTTCATGGGTGGTAAATATTCATTTATTCATTATCTCCCGCTTTATCCTCTAGTAGGGTCGCGGTGGGGTTCCCCATGCCCATCCAGGGAAGAACATTTCGGGCGCTGGGCAGATAGACCCAGGATAGGGCACCAATACATCGCTGGGCACACATTCACTCACTCACACACACACACTCTATATGGGGCAATTTGGAGAATTCATTTGAGTTGATCCATGTTTTTGGACTGTGGGAGGAAACCAGAGAACCCGGAAAAAACCCACAAGGACACGGGGAGAACATGGAAACTCCACCCAGATGGGGATTCGAACCGGGAATCCCTAGCGCTGAGAGGCAAACGTGCTAAACACTAAGCCACCGTGCCGCCTGGTAAATATTAATTAATTAATTCATTCATTCATTATCTTTCGGTTAATCCTCTACTAGGGTCACGGAGGGTTTCCCATGTCCATCCAGGGCACTGGGCAGATACACCCAGGACAGGGCACCAATCTATCATCACTCACACAGACACACACACCAGCACACACTATATGGGGCAATTTAGAGCATTTAATTTACTTGGAATCCATGTTTTTGGACTGTGGGAGGAAACCGGAGAACCCGAAGGAATCCCATGTAGACAGGGGGAGAACATGGAAACTCCAACCAGATTGGGATTTGAACATAGATCCCCAGTGCTAAAAGGAGAACATGCTAACCATTAAGCCACCATGTCACCCGGTGTAAATATTAATAAGCTAAATAACTAGTAGTGGTTTTTCTGCTAGTGATAATAGTGGTAGTAGCAGTGGTGGCAGAACTAGTTGCCTCTGGCAGTACGACAATACTCATGTGAGAAATCTGACACATGTTTACAGGATGCTGTTAAAATCTAACTTCCATGGCAGTTTGGCACTTATGTGAAACATTACCAAATATTGTGTGCAACATCCAGGATTCTTACAATTTTTTTTTATAAATAGCTAGTTTCTTGTAAATTTCTTTATCCCTTTATTTGTCTCCTACACACATTATTTGTTTTTCATTCATTTATTTTCAGGTTTATCCTCTTCAACACCACAGTTCAAACAATAAATCATCTCAGAAAGCTATAAAGTTGGGACCACAGCTCTCAGGTTTAAGGTAGCCGCTTAGTTTCCTGTTGGTTTGTGATGGCCATGTTATCATTGCCTGTAACTTTTATGTGTAGGTTATAAAACAATCCGTCATAAAAAAAAAACACTTAAAGGATGTTCAGTCATTCTTTTTACATTCAGAAAAAGCAAGTACGACACAAAGCATGTTTGGTTTAGCAAAGTCAGGCTTCGTGAAAATTCATTCATTCATTCATCCATTATTTTCCACTTAATCCACTACTTGGGTCATGCAAGGGGGTGGGGGGCATCCAGGGAAGAACGTTTTAGGCGCTGAGCAGATACACCCAGACACCCAGGACAGGGTGCCTATCTAACGCTGGGCACACTCAGCTTTGTGAAAATTTGTCTCTAAAATTAAATATATTGGTTTTGATCAAGGGCGGCACGGTGGCTTAGTAGTTAGCACGTTCGCCTCTCAGCATTAGGGATGCCGGGCTCAAATCCCAATCTGGGTGGGGTTTCCATGTTCTCACCATGTCTTCATAGGTTTCCTCCGGGTTCTCCGGTTTCCTCCCACTGTCCAAAAACATGGATCAAGGTCAATTGGATTCTCCAAATTGCCCTACAAAAAATGTGTTTATGTGTGTGTCTGTGTTAGCGTTAGATTGGCGCCCTGTCCTGGGTGTATTTGCCCAGCTCCCAAAATGTTCTCCCCTGGATGGGCATGGGAACCCCCCGCGACCCTAGTAGAGGATAAAGCAGAAGATAATGGATGGATGGATGGATTTGATCATTTTTTTTAACCAGAAAAAAATATGTAATCCTTTTTCATTTTTTAATTCTGAAACAATGTAAGTGTAAAACTGAAAATGAGTGTGCAGTTAAAACAGTCCATTCAACTCATTAACAGGATGACAGACTTAATTAAGATCCACCATGGTTTCAACAATAGAGTGTAAACCATGAAATGGAATAAAAATGGCTTTGAGATAGAAATACAACAGATGTTGGTTGTTATCAATCAGTGGCCCCGAACTCCCTTATAAAAAGGGATGATTAAAAATGCAGAACGTATTGAGAATGGCATCAAAAAAAAAAAAAAAAAAAGAACCGTAATCTTAATGGTTTAATGATTATGAGCACAAATCAATCAGGGGTTGTGTCAGGACGTTAAGAATTTGACCAGATGAAATGGCATTTGAACATAAGAAAATCAAAAGGAAACCAGGATGTGTTACAAACCGGGTGGCGCAGTCCGTAGTCTGTCCAACGGCGGTGCTGCGCGGTGCTGTGAGATACTAAGAAGCGAGCCAGGCGACCAGGTAAGCAACAAAGAAGTCTTTTAATATAAGAATCATCGGGAGCGCCGCTGAAGGCCCGGCAGGACGTGCCGGGAGCAAAACTCTCCCCAAACAAACAAAACTTACACCCGAAACGAAACACGACACAGCTAACCACCACCCAACGTAACATATGCGCAAAACGCATGTATAGAATATAATGCTGGCCTGCTGACTCAGGGCGCATGCGCACTTTAAGTGTAGTCTGCAGGCCACATGTGATTAGGTAGGACCCGATCCCAGCTCTAGGGGATGGGCCCTACCTACGGGAACCCCGAACGGCCAAAGCCGAAATAAGAAAACAGGGGGGAGTGGCCTAGCACTCCCAACCCTGACAGGATGATAATCCATCATGCAACAGAGTGAAGAATTTCAAACATGTCAGTATTTATGTGAAGTAAGAGGGTGGCACGATGGCTTAGTGGTTTGCCTCTCAGCACTGGTGATTCAGGTTCAAATCTCAATCTAGGTTCTCCCCGTGTCCAGGTGGGTTTCCTCCCACAGTCCAAAAACAAGGATTCAAGGTAAATTGGCCCATATAGTGTGTGTGTGTGTTTCTGTGTGCCCAGTAATGTATTGGGGCCCTGTCATGGGTGTATCTGCCCAGCACCCGAAACATTCTTCATGGGGAACCCCCCCCCCCCCACGACCCTAGTAGAGAATGAAGAGGAAGATAATGGATGGATGAATGTGAAGTAACCAAGATGACTGAACATCCATTGATTGCATTGGGGATCAAATCCCAATCTGGGAGGAGTTTCCATGTTCTTCCCATGGCCATGTGGCTTTCCTCCGGGTTCTCCGATTTCCTCTCACAGTCCAAATACATGGATTCAAAGTAGATTGAATGGTCTAAATTGCCCCATATAGTGTGTGTTTGTGTGTGTGTGTTTCCGTGTAAGTGAGTGTGCCCAGAGATAGATTGGCACCCTGTCCTGGGTGTATCCGCCCAGCACTCCCATGGATGGGCATAGAGAAATCCCCGCGACCCTAGTAGAGGATAAAGCAGAAGATAATGGATGGATGGAAATGAAATAACCAAGCTGACTGAACATCCATTGATTGTGGTGATGTTATCATTTTTGCCAGTGGTTGTAACAAATAGATATCTTCTTTTTTTGAACATGCAGTTGTTGGTTATAGCGGTCATTGATGATGAAATCCATTTATAAGACCAGAACACCTTTTTATTATCTTGGGTTAATTAGGGATTTAAACCTCTGCAGGTCCTGTGAGCCAGTGTATAAAGCAAAAACTCAATTAAAAAAATAGGATTGTTAAAATTTATCAGTGTGTGAATTACATGTTGGTAGGTATGTTTTTTTTAATATGTATTATTATTATTTTTTTAAATCATAAAGCTAAAATGAATGACCAACAAGCCATAGGTTGACAGCATCCAATTATACTAGACAACATTTTATTTATTTACAGGTTCAATAAAAGAAAATGATGTGTCAGCGAACTGGAACTTTAACACTTTGTCCAGAGGGAGCTTATTGAGAGCTGTCCTATATTAAGGTAGACTATAGTGTTTCTTGTTTATTGTGTGGGGTTTTGCAACAAAAACACTTGAAATTAATTTAAACCAGTGTCAACCTGAAGATGTTTGGTCTGAATCGTTATAGTAAAATTGGATGAAACACGTATTTTGGTTGTCATTAATTTCACGTTGTGATGTACCGCAGATTTTATTATCAACACAGGTTGAAACGCATTAGCGTTAACTAACATGCCACTAGCTAGCATGGTACAAATGCGTTTTAGTTCATAGTCTTAGATAGTTCTGCGATAATCAACATCTAAATGTTTTGGAAATGTTGGCTGTTTAGTGGGTGGCAGGGTGGTTTAGTGGTTAGCACGTTCACCTCTCAGCACTAGGGATTCCCGGTTCGAATCCCCATCTGGGTGGAGTTTCCATGTTCTCCCCGTGTCCGCGTGTGTTTCCTCCGGGTTCTCCGGCTTCCTCCCACAGTCCAAAAACATGGATCAAGTCAATTGAGTTCTCCAAATTGCCCCATATAGAGTGTGTTTGTGTGCGTGTCTGTGTGTGTGTGTGAGTGTGTATGTGCCTAGCGATAGATTGGCGCCCTGTCCTAGGTGTATCTGCCCAGCGCCCGAAACGTTCTCCCTCGGATGGGCATGGGGAACCCCCCCTCGACCCCAATAACCAGTGAGCGACCAGGATAAATCGGAAGATAATGGATGGATGGATGGCTGTTTAGTATGATACACCTTATTATCAATCTCCAAAATGTTGCAGTTAACAAATTAGAAAAGCACTTTTTAAATAACACTGCCCCTTTTGTAACCACACACTCACTTAGACTTAGCAATGGCAATTATTCATCCATAAGTCCATCCATTATCTTCTGCTTTATCCACTATTAGGGTCAGGGGGGTTTCCCCATGCCCATCCAGGGGAGAACGTTTGGGGGCTGGGAAGAGACACCCAGGACGGGGTGCCAATCTATCGCCGGGCACACACTTACTCACACAGACACACAAACGCACTCTATATGGGGCAATTTGGAAAATTTAATTGACCTTGATCCATGTTTTTGGACTTTGGGAATTAAACCAAAGAACCCGGAGGAAACCCACGCAGGCACGGGGAGAACATGAAAACTCCACCCAGAATGGAATTTAAACCGGATATCTCTAGCACTGAGAGGCGAACGCGCTAACCACTAAGCCCCAATGGCAAAGACATTTTACCATATTAAAATATTTCCTTATTACTATTCGAATGTTTAAGTCCATTAAGGTGAAAGAATGATATTAGCTGGAATATTCGGCAACCTTATTACATATTGTTGTACATAGTACAGCAGTGAGGTCCTTATAGTGCATTATTAATAAAATGTATGTGTACGAAGCATCACTCATTTTTACATTGCCCGCCTGTCACACTTTTGCTACGTGATGCATCGTTACACCCATAACTGTTTTTCTTGTCTGGAAGTACCACAGTGGTGCACTTGGTTCCCAGAGACTGGGCTTTTCATCATACCTAGTCTTTTTTCTTTGTGCTTTTTTCTCAGTTTAGGCTTTCTCTGGGTTCTCATTTTCCTTCAGTCTCCAAAAGATGCCAGTAGGTGAATTGTCTACCTTAAATTGCCCCTAGGTGGAAATGAATAAACCTTTTGATGCCCTGTGATGGACCGGTAAGGAGAATTCCAAATTCCCCAGGTCCAATTTTGTGTTTTCTCTGACTGCACTGGAGCCTCAATTCTCTTCTTATACCTTATTTCTCTCTATCTTGAAAGTCAACAGAGGAATAAAAATCATGTTCATGTCTGGATTTCAACTTTATTTAACCAAAATATTTTAGATTCATCCAACATTTTTAGTGGGTTCATGGCATACTGGCAGGGGGGATTAATTATTTATTCATTCATTCAGTATCTTCCGCTTAATCCTCTACCTGGGTCGTGGGGAGTGGGGGTTCCCATGCCCATCCAAGGGAGTACTATGTTTCGGGCGCTGGGCAAATACACCCAGGACAGGGTACCAATCTATCTCTGGGAACACTCACTCACACAAACACACTCTATATGGGGCAATTTAATTATCCACGTTTTTGGACTGTGGGAGGAAACTGGAGAACCCGGAGAAAACCCACGCAGACACGGAGAGAACATGGAAACTCCACCCAGATTGGGATTCGAACCTGGAATCCCCAGCGCTGAGGTTTGCTGCCTGTGGATTAATTAATTAAAGGGTAATTAACGTTCATCTCAGTCATCTCTGCCTCCCCCAGCTCCCTTCCCAACACCGCTGTGCCCCTGCCCCTTATATAAGGACTTAGAGGTTTTTAATAAAGTATAATCATCAAGATCTACATTCCAAACACAAGGTCAGCTCCCGGTACTGTTGAAAAGTTGTAAAATGAATCTACTACATTCTTGCAATGAGCAAATCGATTGCCTTGCTGATTGATTCAAGTAAAAAAATATTTACAGATAGCAATTGTCCAGATGTTTGTCTTATACTAAATCAGTGTTGCACTTGCAAAATGTCTTGTAGGGAATTTATTGACTAATGCAACGATAGCCAACTAATTCACAGATGCTTAAGTTTGCCACCTGTCTTGTATAATACAGGAAATACAGGAAATAAAAACACATCCTGTGTTAAAAGATAATCTCAATCTGTATGACTTCCTAGAAGGAGTTATAAAAATATACCCAATAAAAAATGTGACTTATTAAAGTATGTGATCTATATTTTCCTACACATTATATGATTTATACAGTAATCATAATAAGGAACAACATCAAGTAAAATTATTTTTCGATAAGCATTCAGTGCTGAGAGGTTTCTCACAGTTCTCATTTTATTAAACTGGTTCAAGTTGCGGTACAGTGTTTACACTTCTCAGATGTGCACCGGTTCTAAAAACACTGCGGGTTAGCATTAGAGGGAAAAAAAAAACTCTTGCAAAGTTGAAATTCAATTTCTCATTAAATTAAGCTATGGGACACGGTGGCTTAGTGGTTAGCACGTCTACCCCTCAGCGCTGGGGATTCAGGTTCGGAAATCGATCTGGATGGAGTTTCAATGTTCCCCTCTCGTCCGTGTGGGTTTTCTCCAGTTTCCTCCCACATTCTGTGAACATGAATTTAATTTAAATTTCCCCTATATAGTGTATGTGTGTCTGTGTGCCCAGCGATGAATTGACACCCTGTATTTGGGAGTATTTGCAGTGTCCAGTGCCCCCCCCCCCTTCTGGCGAAACTAGTATAGGATTAAGCTATTTAAGATAAAGGGATGAGATATTAAGCCATCAATAAGTCAAAATATTATTGTCAGCAACACGGTGGCTTGGATGTAACAGGTTCGCCTCTCAGCGCTAAGGATTCCCATTTCAAATCCCAATCTGGGTGGAATTTCCATGTTCTCCCCGTATCCGCATGGGTTTCCTCCGGGTTCTCCGGTTTCCTCTCACAGTTGAAAAATATGGATAAATGTGAACTGAATTCTCCAAGTTGCCCCATATAGAGTGTGTTTGTGTGTGTGTATGTTTGAGTGAGTGTGTACAGGATAAAGCAGAAGATAATGGATGGATGCCCTTATTGTAAACCATACCAATATAGCAACCCATTATTTTTTTGTTAAAGAATGTTTTCTTTAGGGGCGGCACGGTGGCTTAGTGGTTAGCACGTTCGCCTCTCAGCGCTAGGGATTCCCGGTTCGAATCCCCATCTGGGTGGAGTTTCCATGTTCTCGCCAAAAACATGGATCAAGTCAATTGAATTCTCAAAATTGCCCCATATAGTGTCTGTGTGAGTAAGTGTGTGCCCAGCGATGGATTGGCGCCCTGTCCTGGGTGTATCTGCCCAGAGCCCGAGACGTTCTCCCCTGGATGGGCATGGGGAACCCCACCGCAACCCTAATAGAGGATAAAGCGGGAGATAATGAATGAATGTTTTCTTTAAGGTTATTGTTTAAAATCCTCTTAACTGAGTTGGTGCTAAAGCTGTGTGGTGTCACAGTGAAGGTACTGGGCTCAGATCCTGGTCTGGATCTTTTCAGCATAGAGTTTCATGTTTGTGTGTCTGTTGATTTTTCACTTTTATGTTCTTATTTTCCCTCAGTCAGGTACACCTTAAATACAGATCGCAAACACAAGCATGTGCAGAGACACCGTTTAAAGATGGAAGCATGACATTATGCATGCCTCCATTCCATAATTTTGTGCATGTGCACCATTATACCACTTCTTAAGTCTTGTATTTGTATTTCAAATCATCACTGCTGCAATTTGTGGTAAATGTCATGGCATTTGGAAAACAATAAGTGTACATAGTGTAGTATTTATTCTAGAGCGATCATTATATACTGTACGTTATAGGTAGGTAATATAATTGTAAGGATATTATTCAAAATTATTTGTATTTTTATTGATTAATCCTTCAAACACACAGTGTATTAGTAAAATGGGGTGGTTGTGGGGTGGTATGCTTTACAGAAAGAATGTACTCGCACTTCCTGGGAAAGAGAAGGCACACTAGCTTGCTTGTGTAAATCTGCATTGCGACGTTTGAAGTTTTAAAGTAAATATGTCCACTTTCAGGCCTCCCGTAATCACAGTGAAGTGCTATGTGTTGGACAAGGGCCCCATTGAAAGCTTTCCAAAAAGGGAGTGTTTCAAGTTTTAAAGGTTTTGGAGAAGAAAACGGGGAATGACCCGCTGCCAACTAGCGCTATAGTAAAAAAGCCTGCGTGAAAACAAAGTGGACCCCCTGACTTTACCTTACTCGCGGTCACTGGGAAAGCATGGCAAAACATCCCATTGATTTATTGCGTATTCAAGGTAGCGTTTGACTCGCAGCTGAGCAGATCCATGATGCATTTATCTACCTGAAGTATAAAAGATTAAAAAAGAACAGTGCTTGTTTAAGGCACTTGTTTAAGGATTCAACAGTTTTGAATCATCTTAATATAAGGGCATGAATAAAATTTATGGCAGGGTGATATATCAAATGTATTTAGGTTCCTTTGTTTTTCAACAATGCAAAAAAATAAAAGGCTTAATTCCAGTATTAGTAAGAGCTCTTACTTTGTTGTCACTCAGATGCCAGCAGCAGCAGTTGTGTTAGCAGTAATAAAGGCTGCATGTCTGATTCAGTACATCCTCCAGTTTGTTTCCCCTTTCTGCAGATGCAAACATATATGTTCATGGACACAGTGAATCAACACTAAAAATATGTCAGCAGATGGTCTTGAACATTTTTAGACTTTTTGCTTCCATAGTACAAGCATATTGTCTCATGCATGTTTATGTAAATGTCCAGCTGCAGAGGCAAAAATAAAAAACCCGAGAATTTATTTCATCGATATTGAAATTGTTTTGTTTATCAGCTTGCAATATGCTGGTAGTACTGTTATACCTGCTGTGTGTGTGTGTATATATCATCTTATATATAAGAAAGAAAGTCTGTCTGAGTGTGTGTGTTCCCTATGTTTCGATTACACACCGTTGTTTTGATTACAATGACCTTTGACATACTCACTTTTCGAGACCATGGCGATGTCTCTGACATGGCGATGTGGCCAAGTTAGTTTTCTCAGTTAGTTGATGTAAAGTTTCTCATTCCAAAATAACCCTACCAGGAAGCAACCGATTACATGTGAATTAACGTTCACACCGTTAACAGTACATGTCATCACAACCCCTGATGTCTGTCACATTTTCATTTTCCTTTATTGGGATGATGGATGGATGGATGGATGGGATTTTCATTGGGCACTGAGAAGAGACCCATGCAAACACAGGAAGTAACTACAACCCCTCCATTTTCTTTACATTTGGTCAACTAGCAGACGCTTTTATCCAAAGCAACTTACAAATATCCCGACTTGATGTTCGGGGTTAGAAAACAGGGTTGATAAAACACCAGAGCATTGAGGTGCAATGAGTGTTAAGGGTGTTGCACAGGGACCTACATAGGTAACTTCAGTGGAAGTGACCAATCCAACCCAAAAGCCAGGCTGCCCATCCCTAGAGTTACACCCAGGACTCTCTAGATGTAAGGTACAGGTCTACCCACAATAACCCCACAATGCCACTCGCCGCAAATTCATTCATTCATTCATTATCTCCCGCTTTATCCTCTATTAGGGTCGCGGTGGGGTTCCCCATGCCCATCCAGGGTAGAACGTCTTGGGCACTGGACAGATAGACCCAAGACAGAGCGCCAATCCATCGCTGGGCCTCTACGCAAATTTTAAAGTGAAATTTAATAAATGACCTCCTATTTTTTATAGTCGTTTTTAAGATTTATAAAGCCGTCTCTTGTGTGTGTGATGAAGAGAGACATAAACTTTTCAACTCCTCTACAGCCTTTATAGGCTCTATTTTGCAGCAGCTAGCTAGACTCATCTTAGGATCGAGGAATGCTGCGAGCTTCTGTCCTGCCTGAAGGCAGATAAGAGTATGTTTACATGTCAGCCCCACGACGCCAAAGTGTTAATAATAAAAGGATCTTTGTTTCATCACTCCTAGTAACAACAACATTTTTCTTCGATTTACAAAAGCACCTTTCTATGGTCAATGTTGCTGTCATGGTATTTAACTTTAATCTGACGGTACTATGGAAATGCTGTTTGGCACGTCATACCTTTTATTCTGCATGATTTGCAGAAGTGGTCGGAGCAAAGCCAATTTTTGTGAAACGAAGGCGTGCGTCTGTTTTACTGGTGCAATTGTAAACATAGCAAGAGCTATGTCTTTATTTCTCATAATTTCTCATAGTATGTTGTGTATTCTCTATGCTTATGTTTTTTATCAGACCCAGTGAGGCATCGGGTCTTTTGTGAGGATCATGCAGCAGGTGGCAGCTGTAGGCATTATCCGAAAAGCCACAACACGCGACTGTGTGTTACTAATGGCCTGAGGCCACAAGCCCTCTATAAGCCTTGCCAACCTCCAGCCTTCCTGCCCCTCCGCTCTCCAGCCACCACTGAGGCATGTAGCTTATCGCTTCTGGATCTCCGCCACTAATGAGGATTGGACGTCACAGAGATTTATCCGCCTGTAAACACACCCTTATATTGCCATCAATTATCTCCCCTGGTAGTTGCAGTAGTATCTGGCCTCTGAAGTCTGAATGATGACATTTGGAGTTATGCTGTCTTAAGTGAGGTGTTGGACTGTATTTCAAGCAATGTTCAGCAAAAAATGAGGTCTTGTTTGAGGGCTGTCTAATGAATTGACTTGATAATGCCAAAGAAAGTTAGTTACCCTAGTGATATAATAGTTTTGCAGTGTATTAAGTGGAACATATCGATGTCTGTAAAAGGCTGATAAACACAGAAACCTATTAAAGCTCTCAGAACATATTACAATGAACTACAAATACTGCACCCCATAAACACATCACTGCTCATTTACATGTACAACTGTTATAACAGATACACAGTCAAGCTTTTCATCTAAAAAAGCAGTGTAATTAGGTCTCCCATCATGTTAATACAAGGCTGTAATCCTACTGCTTTGGAAGTAACAAGGAATGTCACTAATTACGTTTTGCATTATTAAAGAAATAACTGTGAAATATAAATAAACTCATTAGTCATTATGTTTGCTGGATCTGTGGACATGTGGTCTGTTTCTCTAGTTTCTAGTTCCGTATGATCTATCTGACTGGAGCCATAATTGGTTTGATCCATTTTGTTGATTTGATTCTTTTGAGCAGTTCCAAGTAGCTTGTTGGGGACAGTGATGAACATTACAATAACAATATTTTTCATTTTCCTGACCTTTTGCAGATCTCCTCCAATGTCTTAATCAAGTTCAAGTTATTCATTTATATAGCGCTTTTTACAATAGTACATTGTCACAAAGCAGCTTTACAGTGTTATAAACCTTTAAACCCCCAAAGAGCAAGCCAGTGGCAAGACAGTGGCAAGAAAAAACCTCCCTGTTATGGTTTTATTTTAAGAAAGTAACCTTGAGAGGACCAAGGCTCAGTGGGGGACTCATCCTCCTTGAGCGGCCGGGCAGCATCAACAGTGCAGGACACTAATGTACAGATAGTGTAGTGATCGGGTGACCCGTATTTAACAATTGGAATACTATATAAGTCCATTGAGAGTGTCCTGTAGGACTGCCAGTCCAATAGAAATCCAGGTTCCACCCCCTCCCCGTCTAGGTCTGAGGCGATTACAGATTTTGAGTTTCCGATTATTGTCTAAGAAATAACCTCATTTTGTAAACATTTAGTTATCTAAAAAAAAGCCAGCACAAAGCTTTTTATGAATATTAACACAAAAAAAATTATAATAGAAAATACTAAATTCATTCATTATCTTCCGCTTTATCCTATATTAGGGTCGCGGGGGGGGTTCCCCATGCCCATCAAAGGGAGAACGTTTCAGGCACTGGGCAGATACACTCAGGACAGGGCGCCAATCTATCGCTAAGCACACACTCACTCACACAGACACAAACACAAACACACTCTACATGGGGCAATTTGGAGTACTCAATTGTCTTGATCCATGTTTTTGGACTGTGGGAGGAAAACGGAGAACCCGGAGGAAACCCATGCGGACACGGGAAGAACATGGAAACTGCACCCAGATGGGGATTCGAACTGGGAATCCCTAGTGCTGAGAGACGAACGTGTTATCTACTAAGCTACCGTGCTGCAAAATACTAAATTCTTTTGTAAAAATGGAGAAAAAAAGCAAGCATGATTGCAGCTACTAGATATATCAAAGCAATACAGAGAATGATGTAAAAGTGGGCGTGGCCAGGTAATAAGGTGGGGTTAGAGTGAGGAGGCGAAATGCAATTTTGAAGAGTGATAACAGTAAAAGTTAACGGAGAGTGCAAATAGTCTGTGGTTTAAGTGGGTGAGTGCCTCTGCAAATCATTCAGGATGTGGTCATGTGTCATGTGTCTGTAGCTCAAAAATTGTCTGAGTTACAGCACTTTGAAAATCATATTTTTTCTATAGATAACGAACTAAGCCAATTTTGAAGAGTGATTATATGCTCGGAAAAACGACTCGGAAAAACGGTAATGTCTCTTAAATGGTTCGACCATTTTTTTATGGCTGTATACATGCAGTGGTGTCACCAATGAGCCAGACGTGTCCTGCAAATATTGTGGGAGAAGAAACCTGGACAAAAACAATGGAATGATAAAAATCGGATAACAATACTACGATTGCCATATATAACTCACACCCTTAATGCTCATGTTCATATCCTTTTAAATAAAAACTACATTTATTCTGTAGGCTACTTCTTCTAAAATTCTGGCTAACAGCATAATATAAGAAGAGAGAAACTTGTATTATCCCACAAGAGGAAATTCGATAAATATATGTGTATTTTTGTAATGAATGTTGTCAAGATGATGTTGAGGATTACAATTACAATTAATTAACTGTAATATTTTCAATCAACATAAAAAAAATCATTAATAACGGCGGGCGGCACTGTAGCTTACTGATTATCATGTTCTCCTCTCAGCACTAGGGATTCCTGGTTCGAATCCCAATCTGGGTGAAGTTTCCATGTTCTCCACGTGTCTGCGCAGGTTTCCTCCCACAGTCCAAAAAAAACATGGATTCAAGGTGAATTGAATTCTCCAAATTGCCCCATATAAAGTGTGTTTGTGTGTGTCTGTGTGAGTGAGTGTGCCCAGTGATAGATTGGCGCCCTGTCCTGGGTGTATCTGTCCAGTGCCTGAAACGTTCTCCCCTGGATGGACGTGGGGAACCCCCCACGACCCTAGCTAAGGATAATGCGAAAGATAATGGATGGATGGATTATTAATGGAAAAATCATTTGTCTCATCTTTATCTCATAACACTCACCTAGTTGTATGACGTTACAGCGAGTGCTTGTGTATATAAAAGGTGTATAGTCAGGTGTTTCTTAAAAATACTGAAATTCTCAGCAGTATGGACTGTGTGGCTGAGATACCATAACTTGGCACCAATTTTCTGTAACAGACATGATGCCAGCAGTCACAGAGCAGTTAGAAGTGGAAACTGGTCCAAACCCAACACACAAAAATAGAGTTAAGTCCAAATTGCTTCTCAGTAAAAAAATAATTTTGGGAAAGCTTCAATGAGGACTGTTTATTTAGAGTAACCACCTGATATCAGATCAATAAACCTGCATTCTATAAACGGCATAAGTCAAACTACTCAGCAAGAGGTCATTTGTTTCCTCTGGTCCTCTGGGCTCATTGGAAGGACAGATTTGCTCAATCATTAATTGCAGGAGGAAGCATGCCTTGAGCCTTTGTGATTCTGCCGGTAATTACATATTGGATTGGCACTTCATTCAGTAGCTTCAATTCACTTTTATTCAAGTTTATTAGTTTTAGTATTCCAAGCATGATGCAAACTGAAGAGGTGCTTTCTTCTTAAATTGAGGTAGATGAATTATTGATTACACAAAGTGATGCAGACTACAGTGAGCACATTCGGTCTCCTTTTCATTCCATTTGACGTTTGATGTCGTGTGAGTCGAACCCTGTTACTTTGTTCCTGTAATAAATGCAGCAGTTGTTTCTTCAGATGGCATAATTTAAGCATTCACATGAGGTTCCATCATCGCTTCCTCTATGCAGTCACTAAAATCAGTTTATTAAAGTGAATTACATCACTGGACCTAATGAGAACTCTACATAGAATCGAACCACTTTTAGTGCAATCTGTCAGGTAATGCTTTAATAACAGATGTTTTGCGTCTGCTTGTCCATAGAATCTCCGAGGAAATCTAAAGTAATCTGACAGAGGACCAAACTTTGCACCCAGCAGACTGTAAAATTTGTATAGTATTACCGAGTTGCTGGAATATGATTTGTTTACATCCTTCGGCTTGCTATAAATTGGCGTAGCCTGTCTAGCCGAGCGGAAGACAAATGATCTCATTATTTCCTTCCAAGTATCTCAGGCGGTTTTTAAGCAGGATGCGAGTGGCCTCTCTTCATTGCCTGTGTGTGGCACAGTGGGCAAACAATAGTGGAAATTTGCCACTGAACCTTGCGATATTAAACATTGATGAGAGGGCTGACCCGAGAGTGGCAGCAGAAACAGCCTTTTCCAGTCAGTTAACTTCATCATATTTCATTCTCTGTGATGTCATGGGGAAAAGAGTCATCAGCCGTGGGGGGCTAAATAGATCATCTTTCTGCCTGTGAGTTAATGTGGGGTGGGTCAAATCCCGATCGCGGTGAAAAGTTGAACCACTTCGCCCCTTAGTAATTCCACTGGTGTGCCAAATCTGTAATCAGTGTCTGTATGGATTGTATTACTGTAAGTGTTTCTAATGACGGGTCCCTGCATGTAGGTTTAGAAACTTGCTGCTAAAAGAAGTAGAGAAAACTATAGAGAGACAGTGAGATGGAGAGAGATAGAAAGAGAGCTAGGTGAAGGGCACTTATGGAAATGTCAATACGTCTAACAGCATAGTGCTTTTTAAGCTTCTCTGCAGCTTCATCCAAACCACATTCATCCAGGGATGAGCATTATTATGTCCGCAGTAGGGGGCATAATTACTGCAGCCCTGCACACTTTGGCTGCACTCACACCATAGATAGAACTGTGACCACTGCGGCAGGTGGTCTTCCTGCCTTATAAAAAAAAAGTTCACTTGTCTGTTGTTTTCTTTGACTATATTTTGCTGTGTGTACTGCTCCAGCTGCACTCAGGAGTTCTGTGGTCTTTTATATATTGTCATTATCACTTTAAGGAATGCTTCCTGCAGAGGTCCTCTTCTTCGTTTGTGTTAAATGTCCAAATGGAAGACAACTCCAGGGTATTTAGTCAAAAATACAATTAAGCACCTGCATGGTTTTTAAATCATCACTCAGGGCCATTCTTTAGCAAAGGCAGGCTGGGGTAGTGACATTTGGCTGAGTACTCCATCCATACATCCATTATCTTCCGATTTATCCTATACTAGGATAAAGTACATGGGTTCCCCATGCCCATCCAGGGGAAAACGTTTAGGCTGCTGGGCAGATACACAGAGGACAGGGCGCCAATCTATGGCTCACTCATTCACTTACACAAAATCACACTGTATATGGGGCAATTTGGAGAATTCAATTGACCTTGATCCAAGTTTTTGGACTGCGGGAGGAAACCGGAGAACCCGGAGGAAACCCACGCAGACACGGGGAGAACATGGAAACTCCACCCTGATTGGGATTCAATCCGGGAATCCCGAGTGCTGAGAGGCGAAAGTGCTAAACACTAAGCCACCGCTGAGTACACCCATCTATCCATCTATTATCTTTGTAATGTGGTTGCGGGTAAACAACGAGCGATGAATGCAGAATTAAAGTTTATTAGCGTCAAATGCAAAAAGGGCAAATCCAAAAGAACAGTCGGGAAGAAACAGGCAGAAAGTACAACAACCGGGAAAAGCAATGAGCCAAATAACGCTCGGTATGTCACAAGGGATAACAATATTTCGCGAAGTAACAATGGGAACCGGAAGTATATATAGGTGAGAGTTCAGGTGTAGGTAATTACCACTCCGGTGAACCCAAGCGAGGAAGGGGCATGGCATTGGAAAGTCCTCATGAGAGTGTATCGTGGGAAACGGGGACATAATGCTCAGAGGTAGGCTGTGTGACAATCTTCCGCTTGATCCTTTATTGGGGTCTCGGGGGGGTTCCTTATGCCCATCCAGGGGAGAACGTTTTGGGCACTGGGTAGATACACCCAGGACGGGGCGCCAATCTATTGCTGGGCACTCACTCACTCACTCACTCACACAAACACACTCTATATAGGTCATTTTGGAGAATTTAGTTGAACTTGATCCATGTTTTTGGACTGTGGGAGGAAACCAGTGAACTCGGAAACCCACATGGAAACTCCATCAATATTGGGACTTGAACCTGGAATACCTAGTGCTGAGAGGCGAACATGCTCAACACTAAGCCACTGCCGGGTACATTATTTTTGTAAAATCCTTTTGTGTACTACAAAATACTTCCAGAGTGCCTGAGTGCAGCAGCCTCAGTGATCCCATTGCCAGCCGTTTCCAGAACTGAACATCTGTGTAAGCAGATCTGTGGTGCACGTGCAGTAAAACCAGCAAGCCTTGTTTATTTTCGTAAAGCATTTTTCTCTGACTTCTTCCTGAGTTTGCAGATTAAATGGGCCGACTACGTGTGGCAGCCCTGGGTGGAAGGCGGTGGGAGATGGAAAACTTCACTTATCTCCTGAAAAGTAGTTCTGGAGGACCGAAATCTGCCCCAGTCATTGAGACAAATTGAAACCTAGAGATCAAACCAAGACGCTGAAGACCAAACTGCTTGCTTCAGCCACTACCTGCTGCAGCAGCAAGAGAGTACTTAGCTGGCTAACAGGACTCCTTTAATGTCATGCCCCAGGGATCTTGCTGAAGTCAGTTTGTAAATGTTTATCCCACAGTGAACACCTGGCTGTTTGGAGAAAATGCCTGTAGAGCCCAGAGTCCCCTTTAGCAGCATGATGGGGAACATGCTGTACAAACAAGGCTTAACTATGTCTAACTTGTGTCCGGGCACATGTTCAAGGGCATGTGGGGGAGCTCCTGTCATTTTGATTTTCGAAATGGAGCGTACAGTGTGTTAAATTCTCTTTCCTTGGATTTGTATTTTCTATTTTCTCTTTTTACTTACAAAATTTCCTATAATTGATATTGACCTTCATTTATGAAACTGCGGGTTTTCAGTTGACTTATCATTTAATTAGAGGATCCTAGAATGCCACAGAGGTCTATAACAGCACTTGAGAGCTTATCATAAAACGCATGCTACAAAATTAATTGTATGAAAAATGCACTTTCTTTTAAATACACAGTAAGCTCCAAGCGTATTGGAATGAGGGGGGGGGGGGCAGTTCAATACTTTTAGCTGTATACTAAAGATATTTGAGTTTGCAGTCAAAAGATAAGTATGATGAGAGATTGCAGTTAGCTTACGTATGACCATGGCATATTTTTCCAGGTCTACTGAATATACTGATGTGAGTCCTCGAGTAAGGGATGCTGTATGGCTGACCCTGTGTTCTTACCCCAACCAAATTGGGGTACTTGTTAGTCACTTTGGATAAAAGCATCAGCTTAATAGCCAAATGTAAAACCTAAATTATTTATAGCACCTAATTTTGGACATGTCTTGAGGTGAATTTAAGTTAATAACCTTTCATTCATTCATTCATTCATTCATTAGCTTCTGCTTAATCCTCCATTAGATTCGTGGGGGGCGGGGTCCCCAAGCCCATCCAGGGGAGAAGGTTTCAGGCGTTCGACAGATACACCCATGACAGTGCTCCAATCTATCGTTGGGCACACTCTCTGACTCACACACTATATGGGGCAATTTTAATGGAGACAGTATATAAAACTTGCGGTCCTTCACAAAATAAGTCTAGGCTGTCTGCATGCAAAGGAAGGATGATCTGAACCATTGTCTGCGATCATGTTAGAATTACTTCATACTCACACATCCATTTGTTGTAATTAGAGGAGGGGTTCTTTTTCACATCAGAAGTTAGGGTCAATGCAAATTAGCATATTTATAGAATCGATTTCGATAAAGTTCATGCATGTTACTCTGTTTTATCATTTTCTCTAATATGACTCTTATTAGAATCACTACCCCAAGCTTCTCCAATATGTAAGAAATCCTGTATGGTCGTTTAACCCCATATCCTGTGTAATGAGAACGGAGAGAAGATTACAAGCTGGTCTGTCTGAAAATCGAACATGCTGCACTTTAATGGAATTATGCTTTTAATATGGGTATATGTTTTTTAAAAAGACTCTTCCCCTTTTTTACTTAACTGCTGTAAATAGATAGCTAAGCTTCGTCCTTTCAGTGATAAGGATTCTTACCTGAGACATGATGACCTTTCAAAGTAGTGACTCAGACGTAGTCAATGGATTTATTGAACATAGACTTGGCAGTCCAAGCTGTCAGATCATCAGTGCAGGGGTTTGTTCAAGAGCCTCATTATTTACTCCCTAATTACTCCGGCTTGCTCTCTGTGCTAGCTTAGACTGTACCACGCAGAATAAACCAGCTGAATCCTAAGAGGCTTTGGAAAGAGGGCTTTCTCTTATGTCTAGGCTTAATTAAGACCTGCTCTAGCTTTTATGATTTTAAAAACGATGAAATGAAGGTGTGATGTTAATGAAATGCATGCTGTTTGGAATATATAGCACAGATACCTTACAATTCTTATATGTGTTTGAATGACATGGTATAGTATACTGAGTTCCATTCATCCATTATCTTCCGCTTTATCCTGTACCATCCTGGGGGGGGGTTCCCCATGCCCTTCCAGAGAACTTTTTGGTCACTGGGCAGATACACCCAGGACAGGACACCAATCTCTCGCTGGGCAGACACACAAAGACACTCTATATGGGCAATTTGGAGTATTCAATTGACCTTGATCCATGTTTTTTGACTGTGTGTGGAAACTGGAAAACCCAGAGGAAATCCACGTGGACATGGGGAGAACATGGAAACCCCACCCAGATTGGAGACAGGAATCCCTAGTGCTGGGTGGCATGGTGGCTTAGTGGTTAGCACATTCGCCTCTCAGCACTAGGGATTCCCGGTTCGAATCCCAATCTTGGTGGAGTTTCCATGTTATCCCCGTGCCCAGCGCCTGAAATGTTCTTCCCTGGATGGGCATAAGGAACCCCCACCTGTGACCCTAGTAGAGGATAAAGGGGAAGATAATGACTGGATGGATGGAATCCCTAGTGCTGAGAGGCAAACGTGCTAACCACCGTGCCGCCCCATTTTACAAACATTATAATATTATATGTCAAAATTGTATATTAAAATGTATTTAAATTCAAGTTTATTTATTTATATATCACTTTATATAACAGTACAGTTACAAAGTAGCTTCACTGATCCAAACTTGAATCCCCAAAGAGCAAGCTGAAGCGACAGTGGCAAGAAAAAACTCCCTGCTTAGTTAATTTTTAAGGAAGAAACCTTGAGAGGACCAAGGCTCAGTGGGGGACTCATCCTTTCTAAGTGGCCGGACAGCAGATTAGTACTTTAATCTTAGTAAAGATATTTTGCAAATCGCTGTCCCTGTTATAGCACCTACATCTATAACATTTGAATGATTTTTTATCATTGGACAATTTCTTCAACTATTAATGTAATGTAATGTTCATTCATTCATCATCTTCCGCTTTATCCTATATAAGGGTCGCGGGGCGTTCCCCATGCCCATCCAGGGGAGAACGTTTCGGGCACTGGGCAGATACACCCAGGACAGGGTGCCAATCCATCACTGGGCTCACACTCACTCACACAAACACACTCTACATGGGGCAATTTGGAGAATTCAATTAACTCGATTCATGTTTTTGGACTGTGGGAGGAAACCGGAGAACCCGGAGGAAACCCACGCGGACACGGGGAGAACATGGAAACTCCACCCAGATGGGGATTCGGACCGGGAATCCCTAGTGCTGAGAGGAGAACGTGCTAACCACTAAGCCACCTAATGTAATGTTTATTTTTTAAATGTATTATTCTTTTTTAATCTGAGTGAACAATCACACTTTATGTTGTTAACTTAAGCATTTCACAGATGCTTTTATCCTGAGCATCTTAACATGCATCATTACAGCATAAACTAGTGCAGTTCCGGGTTAGGAACCATGCTTAATTACATTAGCATTATTTCTTCATATATCATGTTTTAAATTTTATGTAAACTAAAATGGTACACAAAACACAATGAAACTAAACTAAAAACACGGTATTTACACTTCAGAATCAAATTTTTGTTCACTTTCTAAAGCCAAGAACGTATTGATCTTTACATTTACATTACGTTTACATTTAGTCATTTAGCAGACGCTTCTATTCAAAGCAACTTACAAATGAGAACACAAGTCAGTAGTTACGGAAAAAACAGCTACTCTGTAGAATTTCCAAGCCTGATCATTATTCTATCCTGCGCAACACCCCCCCCCCCCCTTTATTTTTACATAAATTTTTTTTTTATATTAGATGTTTGTTAAAAAAGTGACTCCGCCTTACAGACAGACTTGGGAAGATTGTTCCACCATTTTGCAGTGGTGAACGCTACAGAGAGAATTAGCACCGCGATAAGCACAATTGTGTGGCGGCACGGTGGCATAGGGGTTAGCATGTTCGCCTCTTAGCACTAGGGATTCCCGGTTCAAATCCCAATCTGGGTGGAGTTTCCATGTTCTCCCAGTGTCCGTGTAGGTTTCCTCCAGGTTCTTCGGTTTCCTCTCATAGTCCAAAAACATGGATCAAGGTCAATTGACTTCTTCAAATTACCTCATATAGAGTGTATGTGAGTGTGTGAGTGAGTGAGTGTGTGCTCAGCGATAGATTGGCGCCCTGTCCTGGGTGTATCTGCCCAGTGCCCGAAACGTTCTCCCTTGGATGGGCATGGGGAACCCCCCCGCGACCCTAATAGAGGATAAAGTAAAAGATAATGGATGGATGGATGAGCACAATTAAACATTTTAATTGAAGGGAACATTTAAATGAATGCTCTCTTGACATATTCACTAGATAAAGGGCAAAGTGTGGCCACAATACCTGGGTTAATTCTTCTGCTTTACAGTAAGAAGGTCCTGGGCTTGACTTCCAGCTGGGATACACACAGCTCTGTTTTTTTATAGAGTCTGTATGTCCTTTTTGACCCCAGGTTTTGCTTGTGGTCTTAGGTTTCTTTCCCAATTTAAAAACATGCTGCATTTACTTTTATGGAGCACGGCATGCTGATAAAAAATGTGGGCAGTCCGGACCCAAACACACAAGACGGAATCACAAGAGACAAAATAAAAGTTTTAAAGGTTTATTTAAGGATGGTTCAATTTACTAGAAGCAATATACATTATTTCAACGCATGTACACAGCTTACATGCCTGCAGACGAGACCTCAGATGTATAGAAACATACAGCACGCTGTTTCACAACTGCACAAAAGAGCATGCACACCCTAAAGGTAATAAATACAACAAACTAAAACAAAAGAGGTGCCTACCGATCCGATTATAAGCTGCTTTGCTGACCGTGCTGTCATGGGGGTTAGCCTTTTGGTGTCCCAAAACAATAGAAGCTTCTGAGCTAACGCAAATAAAGTGCGATCATGGACATCATCGGCTGTATACACAGACAGCTTAGATCTACATGTTGTAGCTGTGCAAGGTAAATATATGTGCATGTACAATAAATATATAACTATAGTTATGTTAGTAACATAAATGCTCCTCAAAGCTGAAGCACATTTAAAGTTCGAATGTCCCAGCATCCGCTCTCTGGATGAATGAACCTTATATCAGGGAGACACTGGGACCTTGATTGGTTCCAGATGTGCCACAGGTGTGACGAATTACTGGCGCATCTAAGCCAGCCAGGTCAGGTCTGCCCCTATGCGAATCGTGGCAAGAGTGAAACTTGTTACATTTAGATTCAAAATTGTCTTAGTTAGTAGGAATGTATTAATTAGTGCACATCTAATTCTGGCAAAAGCCTGGATAAATAAATTTGTGTTCTCAGGAGAATGGTGGTGCAATAGTTAGTTCGGGGGGGGGGGGGGGGGGGGGGGGGGGGGGGGGGGGGGGGGGGGGGGGGGGGGGGGGGGGGGGGGGGGGGGGGGGGGGGGGGGGGGGGGGGGGGGGGGGGGTTCTCCGGTTTCCTCCCACAGTCCAAAAACATGGAACAAGTTAATTGAATTCTCAAAATTGCCCCTATAGTGTGTGTCTGTGTGAGTGAGTGTGTGCCCAGCGATGGATTGGCGCCCTGTCCTGGGTCTATCTGCCCAGCGCCCGAGATGTTCTCCCCTGGATGGGCATGGGGAACCCCCCCGCGACCCTAATAGAGGATAAGCGGAAGATAATGAATGAATGAATGAATGAATGAATATATATATATATATATATATATATATATATATATATATATATCCATCCATCCATTATCTTCCGCTTTATCCTCTACTAGAGTTGTGGGGGGTTTCCTCATGCCCATCCAGGGGAGAACATTTCGGGCGCTGGGCAGACCCACCCAGGACAGGGCGCCAATCTATCATTGGGCACACACCAACACACACAGACACACACAAACACACTCTATATGGGGCAATTTGGAGAATTTAATTGACCTTCAATCCATGTTTTTGGACTGTGAGAGGAAACCTGAGAACCTAAAGGAAACCCACATGGACAGGGGGAGAACATGAAGCCTCCTCCCAGATTGGGATTTGAACGAATGGTTGAGATGATCGAACGTTCTAACCACTAAGCCACGTGGCGCCCATTACATAGTCCATCCATCCATCCATCCATCAATCCATCCATCTTCTCCTTTATCCTTTACCCTTTACCAGGGTTTCGGGGGGGTTCCCAATGCAAATGCCCATGCGTTTTTTAAAATTATTTTATTTTATTTTAATTATTTTATAAAGTAATTTTTTTAACTTTCACATTTTTGTTACCTAAACAGTATAGGCTTACTCAGTATGTTTTATAAAAAGATGAATGATGAAATCTTTTTTATCAAAGTATTTTGGTTCAAAATCATGTTGTAAATAGTGCCAGGACTAGGTCAGTCCTCATTTATATACTACATGGAAAAAATGTTAGTTTGTTAAAAAACAAACAAAAGTATGGATTAATGATGGGAGTTTATTAAATTAGTCATTGAATCATGTCTTGTGCTTAATTCTTCATGTAATTGCTCCTAATGAACCCAAGTGTTAGTTCATTGAATTCTTTCACTCCATGCATACACTGTGCAGTTTTCCAAAAGAGAGACAAAGAAGACGAAAAAAATGGGCAAATTAAAGAGGTCACACGGCAGTATAATGAACAATAAATGTGGGTTGTCATAGAAACAAAGGCCTACACTTTCTGTTTCCTGGCCATCTTTGTTGTATTAAGCACAAGGTCCTGTATTCTAGAAGTTATTTATTTCCAGGTTACTGCAGATATTATTCTTATTTTTCTATTTATGTTTATTGTAAATGCAGAAGGCTGTTACTACAGCATTAGCAAACGCATTACAACTCTTGGTTAATGATTCTTTATTAAAGCTGTGTTTTTGACTGACACTTTTGTGAGGGAATGTTTTACTGAGCTGGTCTGTAGCAGCTGGGTCCTGCACCTCCCTCAGCACCTTTTCTACACCACTCCTTCAATAGCACTCCACATGTCTCCTTCTCTTCTCAATTGACAAAGTTAGTGGTTTGTTTATGAGACTAGACCAACTCTTTGTGGTTTACCATTCCACCACATAAAGGCCTTATGCATGTTTTTTTCTCTCTCTTTGTTTTTTTGTCCCAGGGGCTACAGCAGGCCTGCCATCTGTTTCTACAGCAACTCAGCACCATCAAGGATGTTAAGCTCGTGATGTCTGACTGGAAGTAGGTGCTTACACATTAAGCAGCTGGTTACTTCACAATACTTACCCTCTGACAACCTCTGCCCAGCCTTTCACTGTGAATGATATATTTTTTAGAACATATGTTCATTGAGGATACAGAGGCTTTTTAACTCTGACTCCTATTCCATTTGTGGTTTGCCAGTCAGTGTTCGAAAGGTTTCAGGAATTCCTAATCAGACGCCAATGATCACTGGAACACTCACTGTTTGAGAGTTTGAGGTCAGTCTCCTGCTCTGTGTCCTTCCTCTATGGAATGGAACCACATGACCCTGACTGAGAAGCTGGGCTCACTTTAAAGTGCTGTGACGACACAAATTCATGCATCAGATCCAATGGAGTTTAAACACATTAAAACAACTCTGATTTAATTGTGCATATATGTCATGGGTGGTTATCACTATGTTGCAGTTCAATTGCTACTGCAAACACGGCTTTTTTATACTGCATATATAACATTCTAGCAAACAAAATGTGTGATGCAGAACCAGTGATACCTAGTTCCAATATTATTTAAATTATTCCTTTCTGTTCAATCCTATGGTGTATTTATTAGAATTTCCATCTTTTTAAACCCACCCACTTCATTTCCTCAGGTTTCATCAAATGTTTTTGCATCAATGGGCAATTAATGTAGGATCAAATTGTAATGAAAGTTCCGATTTACACATTTAATGCATAATGTTAGACATTTTTATAGTAGTGATTGGTATCACAACAACATGGCAAGTGGTTGACAATATTGCCTCACAACTTGAGGCTCCAGGGTTTGATTTTTAGATGGGATTTGCCCATGTGTTCACGAGTTATCTTGCATCCATTCATCCGTTATCTTCCGCATAATCCTATACTTGGGTTGCAGGGGTTTCACCATGCCCATCCAGGGGAGAACGTTTTGGGCATTGGCCACACACTCTCTATCTCACACACAGTACATATGGGGCAATTCCGAACAGCATATTTTCCTTGAATCCATGTTTTTGTACTGTGTGATGAAACCAGAGAACCTGGAGGAAACATAGGGAAGAGCATAGAAACTCCACCCATATGGGATTCGAACCTAGGCAGGTTCCTACAGGTCAAAAACATGCTAAAACAAGAGATACTTAATTGCTTCTAGGCTTTATGTCGGAATTTGTCTGTCTGCGTGACCTGCACAATGAGCATTGGGATAAGCTCCAGAGACCTAGAAAATAAATGGATGATGGCTTAACAGGTTGTGTTCAAAAACACAGATTTACTGTCAACAAAAGACAAAAGCTATTAAAGCCGCTAAAGTGAGTTTTTAAATGATTCTTTTTAATGGAAGGAAAATTAATGATGAAACATGGCCAAGAGCTTTTTCCCACTCTATAAAGAGCAGTAATTTTTAAGAGCTGTGGGACCTTGCCCAATATTCTGCTACGCCTAATTGGTTGTTGCTGGCATATCAACTTGGGTATGAGGTATAGAGCTGCCCTACAGTTTTGCTGTTTTTCTTGTCCAAAAATAACATTCATAAGTAGACCTGCAATATCATGATTCCTTATGCTGCATTTTTTTAACGCTGTCTTATTTTTGGCCTGGACCACTGGGTTGTCTGTGGAGGAAAGATAACGAAAATCTGAGTACCTGAAAATACAGCTCTCATCTTGAAATTCTTCGAATTGTCTGATGGGCAAAACAGGCCTCTAACCTCCTTAGCCAGCTTCCTCCAGCTCTGTCTCATTCAGCCTCTTCTCACATATTTTATTGCGCCTTCTACCAAAATGTAATCTGTGACCTCAATGTTTCTCAAATTACATCAGCAATGCAGCGTTGCTCCTGTTTGTTTTTAGGGTATCTTTTTTTCCCTTCATGACCGGGGCCAATATGCTGCCATGTTGTTTTCTTTTTCGCGTCTTGTTGTTTGCAGATACTGGACTTGGGATAACAATGAGCCGGAAGAAAACAAACCCTTTTAAATATGAATGGAGTAGGACCTAGAATGGGACTCCTCCTCTATGAGGCTGCTTTAAAGCTCTTTTTTCCTTCAGCCAAATTAAAAGCATTCCATTATCCCTGGCAAATTACCACACGGCCTTTATGGTCCAGCCATGGCACATTAGTGTGCCTTAAGATGCAGCCGAGCTCTGCCTATTCACTCAACAAAGAGAGGGTCCATTGGCAGATCTTTGGCCTGTCACACAGAGGAGCCATTCACACCAGGTTGCACGAAGGGAGCCAATCAGCTAGAAAGCCTGACACAATTAAGCCAACATACATTCGAACCCTAGTTTTGGTGCTGGCACTGCTTATGTCTTTAAATTCATGTTGCATATGTTCAATTCTAAAGGTACTAAGATATTAAACTACTTCTTACATTGTTCTGCTATTATTATATGGTTTCTACATTTGAAGGCTAAAACAAACCACAGTGTAATTTTTGGACCACTTAAAGTGGAAGGTTCTTTCTGTAGAGGCCAAAATTGAATAAGAACATCGTCATTTCATTAAAGATTTTTACCTGCATACATAAAATATATTTTCAAAATGATTTCAACAATGGTCTTTTGATTTAAATAAAGAGGGGAAAATGCATCTAAGTATTTCTTAGTAATTATATTTCTCGATTTTCATAATATGTCTACAACCCAAGTGACAAATAAGTCCATGAATAAAGTTAAGATAAGATAAGATATGATAACCTTTTATTTTATCTCAGAAGGGGAAATTTGCATCATTATGGACACATCAATGATAATGAAATAAATGTTTACAGCTATTTACAAGATAAAAGTAAAAAAAAGACTAAAGTAACATTAAAAAAGTTTTAAAATTGAAAAATTTCATCAAATTTTTAACTAAGAGAAATTAATATTGTTCTTTGTATGTTTTCTATGTTATGTGTAACAGTGGGAAGGCACAGGGACAAAACATAAAGATGCTTACTGAAATGTATTCACTACTTAATAGAAAAGCTTTTGTTGGTAAAGACAGCTTTAAGCTGCTTTCTGGATGGAGAAACCAGTTGCATGCATTATGGTGGGATTTTTTTGTCTTATTCTTTCACGCAAACTTTCTTCATATCTTAAAGGTTTTGGGGCCTCTTCAATGAACTCTGATCTTTATTTTCCATAGATTTTCAATTGGATTCAAGTTGGGTGATTGACTGGGCCAGTTTAGCAGCTTCATTTACTTTCTTAGAATCACTCTCTGTGCATTTGGGATCATTGTCTTGCTGAAACATCCACTCTCGTTTCATCTTTAGCCTCCTAGTAGATGGCAGCAGATTCTTATTAAGAATGTATATCAATGCATTTCTCTATTCATTCTTTCTTAAATTATATGATATCTGCTAGTTCTAGTACTCCGACATTTGGCAGAGTTACTATTTAGGACCCTGCACAGGTTTATATACTCTTTACAACCACCAAGAAGTGGCTCAAGATGTTTCACCACCTCTAGTCTAGCAACACCAGTTATTGGTTTCCACAAGCTGCTACACTATTGCACTAAAGTTTTGTTTTCTTTAAAAAAAAAAGCAACCAGTTACGCATAAATTACACAAATATCACAAGCCCAGGCCAAGAAGGGACTTTGTGTGTGTTTGTGTGTGTCTGTTTGTCTTTGTTATTGCGCCGAGCATGCATACAATTTGTACTCAAATGCAGTTAATCATGCTCAATGGTTTAATGGCTAATTGCCCAGTTTAATCACATAAATCTTAATATAATGGGCTCTCTTTGCTAATGACACAATGCAAATGTTTACAGCTTTACAAATTTTGCTCCTGTTTCAACCACATAAATCAACTAGGAGACTTTGCTAGAGACGATGGGTCACATAGTCAAATGCTCTTAAGTTTGGCCATCCCGGGACTCAGTGAAACATAGCATTCAGTGCATTCACTGTTCTTGATGAATCAAATTCATACAAGATAGAAAGCAAATGGGCAAGCATGTGAAATGTGTTTTTCTTTTTAATTATTTTTTTTTTAGTTGTCACAATTTCGATAATTTAGTAGGAGTAATATATTGTGTTAATTAACAGCGTTCAACTTAAATAGCATTTTACTTTATTTTTTAATGATAAAGTACCAATGCAGGGAGTGTAAAACGCCAATTTCAGGTCATTGAGCTTATCAGCAATGCATGATTAGCCAAAATGGAATGACTAACTTTCTTTCCTGTTAGCAAAAGATTAGCCATGAGGTCAGCTGTTGCCTCATGATGCAATAAAAACATAAATCTTTTTCAGCTTTGTGCCCTCTCTACTGGCACTCCATACACAGTCTTTTACTCACTGTATGTCTGCATGTCCTCTTGTTTGGCTTTTTCTTTATTTCTGCACTATTAATTACTCTTCATTATTAATAAAAGTAGATTGCTGTTGCTGGTAGTGTTCAGATAAATCTGTGAAACACCATCTTTTTCTTAGTGAAACTGAAAATGAATTGCTCAATTAAAGACATAATATTTATGGACATGCTGGTGTATGTGTTTTTTGAAATGGTTATGAAATGTTTCCAGAGATTTATGAGCGGGTGTTGTTAAAGAAGGACTCTTATAGAAGTAGGCTGAAGTGATTTGTACTGTGGGGGTGTGAGCAGTGATCCTCAGAAGATTCGGTTCTAGAACATAAAGGTCAAAACTTAGATCTATATCTGGGTAAATGGGTTCCTGAATCTAACTAGAATAAAGGTTTCCATTTGGAAAGCTTTTAGTTTAACATGCAGGCCTTTGCCTATGTTTAAATAGGATTGTTTAACCTATGATAGATATTGAACAGTGTTATAGATATTTTAGCTATTATAGATAGAATAGATATTGAACGAAATTCCGGTTCATGGACCCAGTTTACCCTAAGTGGTAGAATTTCAATTTTTTTTAATTTAATTATTACGTCAGGAAAAAATAAAAAATAAAAATTTAATATAGCAGTGTATAATAAAAATGTAAATATAATAATATAATATCAATGAAAAAATAAAAATAAAGTATAAAATATAGCAGCCATGAGATATTGTCTGTTAGATACAGTAATAATAATTATAGTTTATTCCTAATGTGCTATATTCAATATATTGTTTGAAATGTAATGACCATTTCTTCTTTTCTCTAAATATGTTGCCGTTAAAATTTCGTGTATAAATAAATGTTTCTATTACATGCAATATTATTTTTACTTTTTTACGGCTTTGCACCTTTTACGAAACCAGTGCATGTACTCCCTGCCAGTACTAGCTCTTGTCCTGTATAAGTAAAAATGTTCTCACTGCATGAATTATGCTCACAACTTCAAAGTGTGTACCATGCAAAGCTTTTTTAAAAAATTTTTTTGAGGCCCGTAGAGAAGGCCTCTGAAGCGGGCAGGTCTGAACTATATGGATGTTAAGGAAACATTATTCCATCCAATTTGAGTTGGCCATTTTGACAGTTTAATACAGCTCCTCTGTTATCTATTAGATTGATTTGGAATTTCATATGCATCTGAAAAACCAATATGTCTACAGTTTAAAAGTACAGGCTTTGATTAATAATTGTAATCCTAATGCTATATAAGCTGTCTGAAGGAAATTGCCTTCTTGAAGAGCAGGACATGCTGTTCTGTCATAAAACCAGCTCAGACACACAAGAAGTACGTTTGTTGGATAGTAACAAATGTTTTAATGCTAAGCTGCATAAAAATCAATTCCAAAATTATAAGTGCATCTCTGGTTGTGGAATATGGTTGTTATAACTTATCCACAATGACTGATAACAATTAGAAATTAAGTTATATTTATTGCTGTGCAATTAATAATCATTTTACGCTACAGACATATAAAAATCCATTATGCATTCTTGCTTTCTATTTTTAAAATCTCTTTTCACATTGATAGGACATTAAAATGTTTGGAAAGTGACCAACGGGCACACAAATCTACTGGATGTTTCATTTCCTTTAGGTTCCTCACGCAGTAGAGTTTGAAGTTGCAGGTAGTAAAGATATGTGACTTTTGTTGTTTCTGTGAACAACATAAGTAGTAAAGAAAAAGCCCTTTGTGGCCATTGGAATGCACAACATTGTTGGATTAGAGGTAGATGCATCATTTTTTCCCTAAACATTGTTGCAATTACAAGGACTGCACAAAATTATTAGCAACCCCCCCCCCTCCCCTAATTTAATATCTGGTTGCACGCTAATTTAAAGCAAGAACTAAGGTCACTTGTTTTATTAAACAATTCCTTGGCTTTCTCCATTTAAACTGGTCAAACATGAGATTTCTATATTGTTAGCACAAGTCGCCTGCTGCATTTACAAATGAATAAAAAGCACATGGTTAAAATCCAATAATATCTTACTATTTTAAGAAAATCCAATAATTTTGTTCATTTTAAAAGTTCTATTTTGAATACAATCATATTTCACGATTACAGATTTTGATGGTATGAATATTGTCTTGGAAATTATTACAATAATTGTGTTTATGCCATAATAAGATAATATAATTCTTTGTTGGTCCCACAATGGGGGAAATTTACATAAATTCTTTTCTAAAATAGACGATGCTGGGGTGGCACGTTCACTTAGTGTTTAGCACGTTCACCTCTCAGTGTTAGGGATTTCCGGTTCGAATCCCAATCAGGATGAAGTCTCCATGTTCTATCCGTGTCAGCGTGGGTTTCCTCTGGGTTCTCCGGTTTCCTCCCACAGTCCAAAAACATGGAACAAGGTCATTGAATGCTCCAAATTGCCCCATATAGAGTGTGTTTTTGTGTGTGTGTGTGTGTGTGTGTGTGTGCCGAGTGATGGATTGGTGCCCTGTCCTGGGTGTATCTATCCAGCGCCTGAAACGTTCCTCCCTGGGTGGGCATGGGGAAACCCCTCGCAACCCTAGTAGAGGATAAAGCTGAAGATAATGGATGGATGGACAAGGCTGGGCTGTTGCTGAATATCAACACAAAATAGAAAATTGATTTTTCTGAAAATAAATGTAAAAAAAAAAATGTGTCTCTCAAAGTACATATTGGCATATGCATTACTTTACCTTAATGTATGTATACATTCATTTATTTTTTTTATGGACAAATTAAACTGACAAGTATACTGCAAGGGTAATTTTATCTTTGTTCCATGTGAGCCATTTGGTTGAAACCTATTTTTATTATGCATGTCATCATGATGATTTAAAGTCGCTCAATTGCAAAAACAGTTAATCATCTAATCCCTTAATCAAACAAAATATCTGATTAAAAACAGAATTTGTAATTGTAGTTAAAAGTAAGTTATTACTTTTTTGTATAAATAAAAATGCCGTGATACACATATGTGTATAGGAACATTAGATAACAAGCCTTAAAAATGTGTGTTAAGATTAGATCTTAATAAATCCACTCGCAGCTGTTTTGCTTCATTTCAATAATAAAGTATTGCAAAGAAACATATAAAAAAACCAAATTCAAGATTAGTGGAATGACACCATTTTGTTACAACCTTAAAGTAGTAATTGCATCGCAGTAAATAATAAATAACCAACAAGAACAAGTGGCTCTCCAGACATAGTTGTGATGAAGTATAGAGCAAGATTGGGTTACCGAAAAACTCATGAACACTATTAAGTGAAGGATAACATACAGCAAGCAGATCAGTACTGCAAATTAAACCCCAAGAGGATGATGCAGCGTGCTGGAACAAAGAAGGGGCCTTGAATCATCCTCAGCTAGTCTCCCACAACAATTATTTAATTTATTATAGTATAGCATAGTGCAACAAAAACACTAACTGGCTAAATAGTTTTGAAAGGCACTTAATACTCTGTGTGTATACACTGCAGCCACATCGTTAGACCTGCGCTTCTGGGGCTATAGCCCTGGATGTTTTGTCAGCCCAGATCAAATGAGACCGGCTTTCTCTGCCCGCCTCTCCTCCAGCAGCGGGACCGTACGATTGAGTCACCGTCAGCTGTTTGTGCTTCCAAGCTCTGTGTGTGTATAAGGGAGAGAGATTTTTAATAACTGTATGTTGGCTGTAAAGAGCAGCTTCTCAGCTTTCAGAAACTCATTCATTCATTCATTCATTATCTCCCGCTTCATCCTCTATTAGGGTCGAACGTCTCGGGGAGAACGAGACGGGGAGAACCAGGGGAGAACGTCTCGGGCGCTGGGCAGATAGACCCAGGACAGGGTGCCAATCCATCGCTGGGCTCACACTTACTCACACATACACTCTATAGGGGCAATTTTGAAAATTCAATTGACTTTATCCATGTTTTTGGACTGTGGGAGAAAACTTGAGAACCCGTAGAAAACCCACGCAGACACGCAGACACGGGGAGAACATGGAAGCTCCACCCAAATGGGGATTCGAACCGGGAATCCTTAGCGCTGAGAGGCGAACGTGCTAACCACTAAGCCACCGTGCCGCCCGCTTTCAGAAACTGAATCTAGATTTTTTCTAAAGGCATAAACTGTCGCAAAGTTACGGTATTTCAAAGCAAAACCTTGTTAAAAACTGATCAGGTTTGATAATTCTACAGTGTAGCTGTACAGTGTTTTCTTCATAACTTCTGACTTGTGATGTTTTCATTTGTAAGTCGCTTTGGATAAAAGCGTCTGCTAAATGACTAAATGGAAATAAAAAATGTCTCATCTGCGACTGACTCGTAAAACGGATTCATGCTTTTTTGCCGAAGCTCAGGTTCGTGTATTCAAAAATGTTAAGCCAAAACCATCATTTATTAGAACTGAATGTGCTATCCACTGCTGACAGACATATTTCATAAGTAATTTTATTTTATCCAATATAACTAATAAATGATCAAACAAAATTAAAGTAACAACAGTTTGAAAAATGGATAAATACACTCATGAAGGGGCACTTTTTAAAGAGGACAGGGGGGGAATAAGGGATCTGGGCTAAAGCCCCTGATGTTTCTAAACCCTAAAACCGTCTCTGATACACTGTATACCAGGGGTGCTCAATACGTCGATAGGGGTGTCAGGTCGATCGCGATGGAGGTTTGAAAAAATCAGCGCTTTTTACAGCACAGTATCAGAAGCACTTATACACATGTGAGTACACATTTTAACACAATGTGATTCATTCTGAATAGCGATCTCCACAAGCAAGCAGTCTGCCCCCCCCCCTCTCTCTCTGTTCCAAACACCGGCCCGTGGCCACGCCTCCGTGCTTAAATCCGAAGCACTGCCTCGCGAATCATCCACATTAGATTAACATTACATTACATTACATAGATTCTGTTTGTGTTTTTTCACTTTATTTGACTGACAAGACGAGTGAAGGACTTCGCTCCAAAATTTAGAGTAAGAGGATGACTATTTTTTTGCAATGTCAAACTCAAAATGCCTTTGCTTGATTTGCCAAGTAGCCATTGCACTTCCATTGTGTTTGGTCGTTTGAGTGTACTAAAACCAAGTTTTCTTCATGCTATTTGCTGCAATTTCTGTGAAAATGGCAATCTGAAGCCGTCTTTTCTATGCTGATTTGACAATACTATCATCCATCTATCCAGGGGAGAACGTCTCAGCCGCTGGGCAGATACACCCAGGACAGGGGGGCAATCTATCAATGTGCACACACTCACACTCTATATGGGGCAATTTGAAGAATTCATTTGACCTTGATCTATGTTTTTGGACTGTGGGAGAGAACTGGAGAACCCGGAGGAAACCCACACAGACATGGGGAGAACATGGAAACTCCACCCAGATTGGGGTTCGAAACGGGAATACCTAACACTGAGAGGTGAACGTGCTAACCACTAAGCCAACGTGCCCCCCAATACTAACATGATGTGTATAAACAGGTGTCAATATAAAAGCCTAAAAAATTATTAACCCTGGTAGATCTCGATGACCTGTCCAATGGAAAAATAGATCTCGGGCCTGAAAAGTGTGGGCACCCCTGCTGTATACCAATACGTGAGAAACTATAAACAGACGTTTGCTACTAAAACATTTTGCTATTAAACAGCAAGTTAAAGTTATCCCTGTACTTTAGCTGCTGTATTTAGTTATGCTTATGAAAAGCAGACATTCAGCCTAATTTGCCATTTATAGAGAAGATCAAATCTCTGGCAACCTTGACCATAATCCTAGACAATAACCCATTTGCTGACATGTGTAGAGGGAAAGAAAATGCCAGCTTCTAAATGGTAAATATCAGAGACCAGGTCTCCGCTGTGGTTTACCACCGGTCTATGAGGCTTGCTTTGAAAACACATAAATATCAACTCTATATTTATCTGTCATCCCTTGTGTGTCTCTGGGTGTGTTTAATTTGCCTGGCCCAATTTGAGGTCCCCTATATCAACATGCCTGATCTAATTTAACAATTTTCTAAAGATAACAGCATGAAGCTATATAATTTGCTTATGGAATATTACACTGAAATATTATCCATGCATATTGTGTACTGTATACTGCCCGAACCAATAATTAAATCACAAATGGGCACTCTAATATTTCTCGGGACTGCTTTTGGCTTTTGTTACAGCACTCATTGGCATCGTTTTAACATCACTATACAATGTCGTCGCATTTATTTTTGGCCGAGATTTTCTATTGATGGCTGGAGAGTCGAACCTCTCATTAAAGTCTTCTTATACAAATCCCAAAGACATTCCAAAGGTCAGTACTCTGCGGTGTCCAATCCTTGTGAGAAAAGAGTTCCTAATGCCCAGTGAGTTACTCTTTACATATTCAGATTTACTGTTGTTCATGCTTTACAGGTTGGTGATCTGTGTAAATAAAGACATTGTTTAGAGGAATTTTAGGGGGGGTGATCGAAATCTGTAAAGTCAACAAGTTCACTGTTATATTATTGTAATAATATTTTTTTCAGCCAAGCCACCAGACAAAGGCATGGTTGCTAAGTAGTTAGGGTGTTGGGCTATAAATCTAAATGTTGGGGGTTTAAACCCCAAGTCCACCATTGTGGGCTCTTGGGGGAGGCACTTTTTTGCTCTCGCTGAACTGTATAATAGCTGATGCTGTGCTTTAACCACACCCATCTACTTTGATAAAAGTGTCATGGGCTTGAGGTTAATGAACCAGTCTTGTGACCTGAAGGCCTCGGTTTGATTCCCTGTCCCACCAAGTACAATGACTGAAGTGCCCTTGAGTGTGAGTATGTGTGTGAATGTGTGAGAGAGAGTATATGTGTGAGTGTGTGTAAGAGTGTATGAAAGTGTGAGAGAGTATGTGTGGGTGTGTGTGAGAAAGAGTGAGTGTGTGTGAGTGTGTGAGTGTAAGAGTGTTAGTGTGTGTGGGAGAGTGCGTGAGTGTGTGTGGATGTGCAAATGTGTGAGTGTGCGAGTGTAAGAGTGTTAGAGTGTGTGTGTGTGAAATAAAAGTGTGTGTGAGATTGTGTGAGTGTGTGTGTGTGTGTGTGTGTGTGTGTGTGTGTGTGAGTGCATGTGGGAGAGTGTGAGAGAGCGTGTGAGTGTGTGTGAGAGAGAGTGAGTGTGTGTGTGTGTGTGTGTGTGTGTGAGAGAGAGAGTGTGTGTGTGAGAGTGAGTGTGTGTGTGAGAGAGAGTGTGTGTGTGAGATTGTGTGTGTGAGAGAGAGTGAGTGTGTGTGATATTGGATGGCTAGGATGAGTGTATCAGTAATGTTTGTCTTTGATGGGCACTGGGAGCTTCTTGAAGCATAAATAGTTCTCTGTATGTGTGAGCATACCTGAGTCATAAAGCAGAATTCTGATTCTGAAGAACGTGATGTTCAATATCGTATGAAATAATCAAACATGTGCAATGAAGTCTCAATTATGAAAGACCTGAAAAACTCTCCAAATTAAAAAATAAGATATAACATAGGCAGGAAATCTACTGCTTAGACACCTACACTTTTCCCATCTATTTTTTTTTAATTAGTACATAGAAAACCCTTTGAGATAAATGTCGTGCTGGAAGTTGAACCTCCTTCATCCTCAACTGTTAGCAAAGCATTGCATGTGTACCCATTTTACCTGTTTCAACAACAACCCTGCTAATATGACTTCAATATAGGAAGTTGAGTGTATTTAAGTGAGCAGTCATATCGCTGACCTACAGCAAAAAGAAAATCTTTGAATGGATTTGAAGAGAGCAGTGCAGGAGCCCAGAATTCGACTGAACTCTAACAACTGTACAAAGAAGTCTACAAAGCAGTTAGGGACATATTCCAGACAGATGAATGTCTACAGTTTAAGCAAAACAGGCCTTTACCAAGTGCTGAATATAAGGACTAATTACTTTAAAAAACCTTTTCATTTAGTTTGAATCCCAATCTGTGTGTAGTTTCCATGTTCTCCACATGTTCGTGTGGGCTTCCTCCGGGTTCTCCAGTTTCCTCCCACAGTCCAAAAACATAGATCAAGATCAACTGACTGCTTCAAATTGTCCCAAATAGAGTGTGACTGTGTGAGTGAGTGTGTGCCCAGTAATAGATTGGCCCCCTGTCCTGGGTGTATCTGCACAGCGTCTGAAAGTAGAGGATTAAGCGGGAGATAATGGATGGATGGATGGATTAAATAGGATGGCACGGCGGCGTTTGCACATTTGCCTCTCAACACTGGGTTTTGTGGTTTGAATTCCAATCTGGGTGGAGTTTCTATGTTCTCTCAGTTTTCGCGCAGGTTTCCTCCCTCAGTCCAAAAGCATGGTTCAAGGTCAATTGAATTCTCCAAATTGACGCATAATGAGTTTGTGTGTGTGTGTGTGTGTCTGTGTGATTAATGATGGATTGGCACCCTCTCCTGGGTGTATCTGCCCAGCACTTTAAATGTTCTCCGCTGGATGAGCATGGGAAACCAGCCGCAACCCTAGTAGAGGATAAAGTGGAAGATAGTGGATGGATGGATTCAATAGGACGGCACAGTGGTTTTAGCACATCGAGAATCGTAGTTCGAATTCTGATCTGGGTGAAATTTCCAGATTCGAATCCTGATCTGCTCTCCCCCTATCTGCGTAGGTTTCCTCCAGGTTCTCTGGTTTCCTCCCAAAGTCCAAAATCATGGATTGTAGGTAAATTGGCTGCTCTAAATTGTCCCTAAATTCTGTGTTTGAGTGTGTAAGTGAGCTCCTGAAACGTTTTCCCCTGGATTGGCATGGGAACCTCCCCTCCTACCTGTGACCCTAGTATAGGATTAAATGGAAGATAATGAGATAAAATTTATTGATTAATTAATTAATTTTATTTAATTTATGTATTTAAAAAAATATTATAGTTGTTGTATGTATGTATAAATACAAGATATATAACATATGTATGTCACAGCTTTGTGCTACTTACATCGAGTGTCTTTTTGCATCAGGTCATAGTGTTTGCCCAATTAGTCAGGCTTGTGCTGTATGTACTGAGGTTTTATATAGTAGTCAGTTTCTACTTTCTTTTTTTTTATCATGACATGTTTTTTTTTTCTTTTTAAAACATGTCAAAGTACAAGTGAGTGTAGTTGAACCTGCATTTGAGCATACACAGCAAACTTGATGTCTGCTCGTCTACACGACATTCAAATAATGATTTGTCAAGTTATACCCACAGCTGCTTCTGTTCTTCTGATGTGTAAGGATGGTTGTGTCATTTTGTTTTTCCACTTGATGTACAATGGTTTTAAAGACAATTTCAATCAAAGCTTGTCTTCAGCTGCTTTGTGTCTTTGAAGGAGAGATAGATTTTGCTGTGCTTGCTTACGTAGTTCTGAAATGCAAAAAAAGGGTTTACCTGATTTTTTATTACTTTTAATTGAACAAAACGATAATATTTTATTTTATTGTTCATACCTAATGCACTACATTACATACACTTATTATATAAATAGAGTAGATAAAGTCTACAAATGACCCAATCCTAATCAAGCTTTCTTTCTATATATAGGTCCGGCATGGTGGTTTAGTGGTTAGCACCTTCGTCTCCCAGCGCGTTCGTCTTTCCAATCTCAATCTGGGTGGAGTCTGCATAGGTTTCCTCCGGGTTCTCCGGTTTCCTCCCACAATCCACAAACATGGATGAAAATCAATTCTCCAAATTGGACCATATACAGTGTGTTTGTGTGTCTGTGTGAGTGAGTGTGTGCTCAGCGATAGATTGGCACCCTGTCATGGGTGTATTTGCCCAGAACATTCTTCCCTGAATGGACATTGGCAACCCTCCATGACCCTAGTACAGGAAGATAACGGAAGATAATGGATAATGATTCAATATATATATATATATATATATATATATATATATATATATATATATATATATATATATATATATATATATATATATATATATATATATATATATATATATATATATATATATATATATATATATATATATATATATATATATATATATATATATATATATATATATATATATATATATATTCTGCCAATACAGAGTCCCAGCTGATGCTTTAAAAATAGCACTATTGTACACTGGACAATTTGAGTGTAATCATTCAGTCATTTATTTTTAAGCCACTTATCGTATTTAAGTCATGGGGGATACACAAGTCTCTCACAGCCTTTAGTGAGCAGAATGCAGGAAAGCTCCCAGGACAGGTTGTCAATCCTTTAGAGGGCAGACATGGGGCAAGTATCGTATTTCCAATTCACTTGGCTTGCATTTATTAGTCTGTGGAGGAAATTTGGTCCTTTTAAAATAAATCCATGCTGATACAGAAAGAACATGCAAACTCAAATAGAACAGAATTCAACTAGGATGCTCACAGGGGAATCAAACCCAGATGGCACTCAATAAAGAGCCGCTGTTCCAACTTAGTAAAATCAATGTAAACTTTATTCTTACGCTTTATGCTTGATAAATTAAAGGTTATTTTTGTTAGTGAAAACAGTGCTGTAGCACTAATTGCTTCTGCCTTGCAACAAGGTAAACGGCGGTTGTTTTTGTGTGGAGTCGGTGTGTCCTCCCTCTGTCTGTGTGGGGTTTGCAGATTCCATACTAAAAGCGCCTTTGATTGCCCCAACTGCTGCCAATTTGCCACCATGTTAAAGATTGTTTATATTCTTTTAATTTTTTTAGTTTAGACATTTTCACACTGCAGACATTTTAGTTTCTCAAACTGTGCTTTTTTGCTGTACTATAATAATAATAATAATAATAATAATAATAATAATAATAATAATAATATTGTGTATATATATATAATATATATAATATATAATATTAATATCTGTTCTAATAACATCTGTTAAAGCTCAGTAAAGTCCATACCAGTTAAGTAAAAAATCCCTTGACCTTACAGTCTTCAAAATTGTATTGGGCTTAAAATATTTAATATATTTTGTTGCTGTAAATGCTACTATATAAGTTGTATGTTAGTAAAAATACCATCCACTTTGTATATTGTCAAAGTAACAATTGTAAAATTGACCTGGCTGCTCTGCAGATTTCAAGAATTTAATAAAGACTATGGGTAAAACTAAGAGAAAATTCAGATGTCAGAGTATACATATCTGTTGGTGGTAGATTGTGAAACGTGTTGGAGGTGTAGGGTCAGATTTGGTTCAGCTGTTTTAATCAGATCCTTTAATGTAGCTGCCATGTGCTTGGTTCGGGAGCTCACTGAAGTGTTACGGATAAAGGGACCTTGAGAATGTTAAGCTTGAAACTAGTTCAGATGCCGAACCTTAAAGTAACTTAACTTTTTTTTTTGTTTTTTTCACAATTATTTAGTTAATCCTGTAAATACCAGGGATTCAACTTTTAGATTAGATTCAACTTTATTGTTATTTTGCAGAGTACAGATACAAAACAAATGAAATACATCTAACCAGAATTGCTTTATATAATATTATACTATACATAAAGTGCAATAGTAACAATAACCGGTGAAGGGAATGCTGATACATATGTCAGTATATTAAGCTATAGTAAGATATACAGTATTTACTTAATCTTACTTTAAATTACTGTATATCTTATTTTGTAATTTACTTAAAGTTTTAGAAAGTTTGCATTTTGATTTTTTATGTATTTAAATGCTCCTTATTTATTGATAAAATGCATTTATATTTGAAAATTTAATAAACATTTCTGTTTGTTCTTTGTTGTGTTAAAATATTAAATATACTGGGCATGTGAAACCGGAGAGTGCCACTTTTTAGACACATGTACTATATTATATCTTTTTTGATTCTGTTTTGTTGTTCAGAGGCAGTATAAACCAATTGCAAGTGAGCAATTAAGGTTAAGTGTCTTGCCCATAGTACTTGGTGGGATTGGGAATCGAAACAGGAACCTTCAGGTCACATGGGCTGGTTGCTTAACCACAAGCCTACGACTGCCCCATATTAACAAATCCTAGTTATTATAGACATATGCAGTTCAGATTTAGTAAATAACATGATATGGTATAAAAGAACAAAGGTTCTATAGACTGGTAAATCATTATATGAAATATTTGCTATATTCTGTGGGGTTAATGTACACTGAGTAGAAGAAATGTTGGTTCCTAAGTGTGGGATACCAACTGTAAAATATGGAGAAGGAAGCCTGATGGTCTTCAGCTGTTTTGCTGGACTCAGAGTTGGCTAATTGCAAAGAGTGATTGATGCACCCAAAGTTTCATGCAGTACCCTCTGGTTGGTGCTATATTTATATATTTGATTAGGCGCCCAATATCACAACAAGACATTGACCCAACACACACTTCTAGATTATTAAAAGTATTTCAAGTTAAGCCTTAAAGTATAACCTGACCTCCAGACAGGACAGAAGGGTTAACGCATAGCATCTAACATGCAGCAAATTACTAGGAAATTACTCTGTTCTCATTGTGGGTATATAGAGTATATATGGACGGTTGTATATGTATAAATGAATATAAGAACGAATATACTCCAGATGTTCTAAGTAGCTCTGCTCCTTTCAAAGGTTGTTTTGTAGCCAGTGCTGGCCCTTAGTAATTCTGTGTGCATTAAAGGGAGCAAAAATTCTACTGAAGAAGCAAGCAGGTGTGGAGTGCTGTTGTGTGCATGTGCACTGAGCTTAGAGACACGAATCAATGAGCTGCTTCATTGTAAGAAGGACGGTCGGTGTATGTGTTAGTGTGGATGTGTCAGTCAAACGAACAAAAAAACAACAAAATTCGTGTTTAGGTTTTTGATGAGCAGAATTTGAGTGGATGTGAGTGGATGTCAAGGTGTGTGGTGTGTTTCATTATTTTTTATGCATTTACTTTTTTTGGAGGGGTTACACAAGATTAGGTGGCAGAGAAGTATGGGCGGCAGCCATGCCTGCTTTGCCACCAAAGGTCGAGAGAAAAAAAAAAGATAAAGGAAACCAAAGCACTTGTATCTCCATCAAACACTCATATGTGGTATAACTAGGAACATAGTCAGTATTAATGTCACACTATACACGAAAACATGTAAAATCATACAGTAAAATCAATTTAATTAGTCCCCAAGCACAACTTGTTTGTCTTGAAATATACAATGAATTATGCAGATTAATTAGACTCTTAGATAATTAATTCTCTGCACTCATTAGCCTGTGATGTACAGAATGTTTAAGGTGTGTGTGTGTGTTAATTATTTTGAATATGTATACAGCTGCCTCATTAACACTGTAAAACATGCACATTTTTTCTAAAGTTGGTCTTGTTGATTATCACCATTTATTTTATTTTACTAACCCAGAACACGTAGATTACATTCTGTATCCAATATAGATTTATTATTAGTTTTATCTATATATGAATAAAGGATTCTGATTCCAATAGCCACGATTTTAGTTTCCCAGAGCACAAAAATAATTCATTCATTCATTCATTATCTCCCGCTTATCCTCTATTAGGGTCGCGGTGGGGTTCCCCATGCCCATCCAGGGAAGAACGTCTCTGGCGCTGGGCAGATAGACCCAGGACAGGCCGCCAATCCATCGCTGGGCACACACTTACTCACACAGACACACTCTAAACGGGGCAATTTTGAGAATTCAATTAACTTGATCCATGTTTTTGGACTGTGGGAGGAAACCGGAGAACCCGGAGGAAACCCACGCAGACACGGGGAGAACATGGAAACTCCACCCAGATGGGGATTCGAACCGGGAATCCCTAGCGCTGAGAGGCGAACGTGCTAACCACTAAGCCACTGTGCCGCCCCACAAAAATAATTCATTTAATTTAATTTAGCCCCTGCAGCATCTCAGATCATATGTGGTTCAACACCACAGCAAAAATAGCCTTCCACTTTAAAGGTTTGTGGACTGAGGAATATGTCTACAATTTAAGCTGAGACAGTTTGCTTATTCCGTAGCTGAAGAGCCTCACAGAAAAATTGTGTTTTTTAAGTGCCTGCGATACGAGAATTATAAGAATCCCGCAGCTAAAGAACAGATCTCAAGTATTAAATGGTAAATCTACTATTCATAATTCATTATTAACACATTTCTAAATCTTTTTGACACATTTAATGTAATTTTGCTTGTGAAGTATAAAATTTGGTAGAAAATAGGCAATTTATCCGTAGAAAACAAAATAAATTAATTACCAATAATTAGGTAATTAATTGGAATTTTCTTTTAATTGAGTCATGTGTTGTTCATCGTGTCATCCACGATGAACAATTGTGCAAAGTTTCAGCCTAATTGGATAACGGTAAGTGGGTAAAATAGCATTTGCAAACTTTTTAACAGACACACAGACAAATAGATGAAGCTAATATAGGGTTGCTAATAATAATAATAATAATAATAGGGGGGGGGGGGGGGGGGGGGGGGGGGGGGGGGGGGGGGGGGGGGGGGGGGGGGGGGGGGGGGGGGGGGGGGGGGGGGGGGGGGGGGGGGGGGGGGGGGGGCCAATCCATCGCTGGGCACACACTCACTCACACACACACACTCTATAGGGGGCAATTTTGAGAATTCAATTAACTTGTTCCATGTTTTTGGACTGTGGGAGGAAACCGGAGAACCCGGAGGAAACCCACGCAGACACGGGGAGAACATGGAAACTCCACCCAGATGGGGATTCGAACCGGGAATCCCTAGCGCTGAGAGGCGAACGTGCTAACCACTAAGCCACCGTGCCGCCTAATAATAATAATAATAATAATAATAATAATAATAATAATAATAATGATAAAACCCACTCCCAGACTATGGAAAGCCCCAAAAAAAGACCTTTTAGCACACAAACAACTATCACAGAGTTTAATCATTATGAATACTGGATTAATGTAGAGTGTTACCAAACATCCTGTTGTTCAATTTTTAACATTCAGCCACACTGCATACATGTATTTATTAAAACATATCTAAATATTACTGTGCAAGTAAAGTAAAAGTTTAACGTGCTGAGCATTTTTTCATTATACTTAATTGTTTGCCGAATGGTAAACAATTAAGCATAATTGAACCGGATTCCCGGTTCGAATCCCCATCTGGGTGGAGTTTCCATGTTCTCCCCGTGTCCGCGTGGGTTTCCTCCGTGTTCTCCAGTTTCCTCCCACAGTCCAAAAACATGGATCAGGTCAATTGAATTCTCCAAATTGCCCCATATAGAGTGTGTGTGTGAGTGAGTGTGTGCCCAGCAATAAATTGGCGCCCTGTCCTGGGTCTATCTGCCCGGCGCCAAGGCGTTCTCCCCTGGATGGGCATGGGGAACCCCACCGCGACCCTAATAGAGGATAGAGCGGGAGATAATGAATGAATGAATGTTTATCATTCATTTACCTAAAAGCATAGGAAGAGATTACACTATGAATGTTCACCAAATGAATAACTTTCTCAAAGGCTTATTTCATGTGTATTTATGTGTATAGTTTCCACCATCACCTCCTTTACTGTCCACAGGTGAGTTTTATTAATGTTTTATATGATGTCTTCTGGCAGCATGCTGCCGCTGAATGATGAATGCTCTCCGGTAAGATTCAATAAGCACGGCTGCCGACTGAGCGCGGACGCTTTCTTTCCGTGCTCGCTGTTGCTCACTGATCAATGTGCGTTGACAAGCTCTAAGGACAACAGCCAAATACCTGTTGATCTAAAATGACTGGGCAAACGCAGACATCCTGCCTTCACAGTACTGGCCTTCTTTAATGCATGTCACATCAACCTAAACATATTGCATGCCATTCTCAAATTAAACCAGATAGTACTAAATCACAGACAAAATAACTTTGTGATAGCCCTGGATTGTGTCAACGAGCAACTTAAATTGTCGAAAATTGTAATTCCAGGGTTGCATTTGCATTTTCATGATTTTGCAGTTGCGAGACTGATAATTTTGTTTTCTTCAAAACACTGACACGGTGCTTTGCCGTTTTTTAGCCATATATGTAAAACATGTAAATTAAATAAATGTTTTGCATGTCATCTTTTGAAACATGATGTAACAATATTATAGCATTATGCTGTGGGTTTCAGCTTGGCATTTGTGGATAAAATATTCCGTTCTGATTTATTTGTTGGTATTTTAAATGTAATCTTTTTCTATAAACAATAATTCTTAAATAGTTACAGAAAGATTTTATGTATTTTATAATACAGTTTTTGATTTAGGGAAGACTTTTCTAATGTAATTAACAATATCTTATGAGAGTGGTGGCTTAGCGGTTAGCACGTTCGCTTCTCACTGCTGGGAAAACAGGTATGAATCTGAATCCATGTTTCCATGTTCTCCTCATGTCTGCATTGGTTTCCTCTGGGTTCTCCATTTTCCTCCCACAGTCCAAAAACATGGATTTAAGGAAAATTGTATGCTCCAAATTGCCCCATATAGTGTGTGTGTGTGTGTGTGTGTGTGAGTGTGTGTCGAACGATAGGTGGGTGAATCTGCCCAGCACCCGAAACCACCTGGATATGCATGGGGAACCCCTTCACGACGTTAAGTAGAGGATTAAGCTTAAGATAATGGATGAATGAATAAGTATCTTATGAGTACCAAGCCTCTCAGCGCTAGCTGGTTCAAATCCCAATCTGGGTGGAGTTTCCATATGCTCCCCGTGTCCCTCTGGGTTCTCCAATTTCCTCCCACAGTCTAAAAACATAGATCAAGGTCAATTAAATCCTCCAAATTGCCCCATATAGAGTTTGTGTGTGTCTGTGTGAGTGAGTGAGCCCAGCGATAGGTTGGCACCCTTTCCTGGGTGTATCTGTCCAGCGCCCGAAACATTCTCACCAGGATGGGCATGGGCGACCCCAGTAGAAGATAAAGCGGAAGATAATGGATGGATGGATGAGTACCAAGACACTTTTGTAAATAAATAAATAAAAATTAAACAAATTCGCAGCGGCATGGTGGCTTAGTGGTTAGCACGTTCGCCTCTCAGCGCTAGGGATTCCCGGTTCGAATCCCCATCCGGTTGGAGTTTCCATGTTCTCCCTCTGTCTGTGTGGGTTTCCTCCAGGTTCTCCGGTTTCCTCCCACAGTCCAAAAACATGGATCAAGTCAATTGAATTCTCAAAATTGCCCTCTAATAGAGTGTGTCTGTGTGAGTGAGTGTGTGCCCAGCGATGGATTGGCGCCCTGTCCTGGGTGTATCTGTCCAGCGCCCGAAACGTTCTCCCCTGGATGGGCATGGGGAACCCCACCGCGACCCTAATAAAGCATAAAGCGGAAGATAATGAATGAATGAATGAATGATAAACAAATTCGCTTACAACAGTTTATTTACTGAATCTAGTCATTGCACCCAAAATATTGCTACTAACAAAATAGTTATTTAAAAGATCATATCCCATACCTCTGCTAAATCATTTTTTGAATAACAAAAAACAAGATTTTAAACAATTTATTCGACCGTGTTTTATTTGCTGAGATTAACACAGTGTCACTTGAATCTGAGGTTTGTCTGAGTTGTTCTGAGCAGAGCTGAAGACTGATTCAGTTCTAAAAGCTGCTTTGCGTTATGCTTCTAATCCTTTGCCTGGTCTAACACTCAAGTGGCCATTTTATAATCAGATTAAACATAGAGCACATGATTTTTCTTTGGCTTAATGCATCTCATAGGATCTCTTGCATGCAAGACTGATGTGTATTTCATGCTGCTTTAAACTAAGGCCAGAATCTGACAAAAGTGTTGTATAACTATAACACACAGTGTTTGAGTCTGCATGCAGCAAGAACATTTATATAAACCTGAAGAGGAAACTGGCTCATTTAGTGCAGTGATTAAGAGCCTCATCGTAATTGGCTTACACTATCAATTGTGGAATTAATGTTACATGAACATGGACGTGACAGTGGTGCAGTGGTTGGACGCTCAAAGCTATTGCCTTGTTTGATTCATCGCAATGGGTGACTATAAGTCCTCTCTGTATGGTGTTTACATGTTCTCCTCATGTTCAGTTTTTCTCCTGACACTCTGCAAAGATGTGCCTCATTGTCAGTAATGTCACAGCTGAAAAAAGGCTCAGCCAATCAAATTTAAGGACCTGTTTTATAAATAAAACTACAGCAGCACTGCTGCACTAGACCCTCCTCACAGCATCAGTGTCACTGCAGAACTGACAATAAACAATACACCACCAAAATTATACCTATTCTCTGATGGTCTTGACCAGTAGAGAACATAGGACTAACAGGGGACTAACAAAAACAGAAAATAGATGGACTACAATCTGTAATTGTAAAACTACAAAGTCTATCTGTCACAGGTGCCTGGGGCACCTGTCCTTCATTAATGTACTCATGGACTCTGTTGGGTGATTGGTTTGTTTTTGTGCACGTGATTGGGTGTTTTTGTGTTTAGTTTCCATATTTCCTCTCCCCCGTGCACGTCTTTGTTTGGGTATTATCCCGGTGTTAGTTTGTTTGTTTCGTTCCCCCCCTTTTCTGTTGGTGTCCCTACACCATTTTTAAAAGTAAATCTCCGTTTGTTTTTATGCCCGGTGTCTCGAACTCTCCTTCCGCATTCAACCACGGTACAACGCTGTGCACTATCCCCGCGCAGGTTGTATCCGTGGGAGCGTTTCATCCAGCAAACCAGTGTACGCAATTTTCCCCGCGTAGCTGATTCCCGGGAAACGCTCATCAGGCGCAAGACGGCGTACACATTTCCTCCCGCGTAGCCGATCTCTCGGGGAAGAGCGAGCTGCTAACAGAAAGACGTGCCCTACATCTGGAGTGTTCCTAGCAGCAGGGGTCGCCCTTCATTGAGCCGGAGTACTAGGGGCCGCCCGCTGCCGATTCCGAGCACCAGGGACCGCCCACTGCCGAGTCTGAGCACCAGGGACCGCCCGCAGCCGAGTCCGAGCACCAGGGACCGCCTGCTGCATAGCCCGGGCACCAGGGGGCCGCCCGTCGCCGTTCCCGAGCGTCAGAGGCCGTTCGCCACCGATCCCGAGCACCAGGGGCCGCCCATTGCCGACTCTGAGCACCAGGGTCCTCCCAGCTAGATGGCGTGTCCCTCATTAATGTACTTATGGACTCCGTTGGGTGATTGGTTTGTTTTTGTGCACGTGATTGGGTGTTTTTGTATTTAGTTTCCGTATTCCCTCTCCCCCAGCACGTCTTTGTTTCGGTATTATCCCAATGTTAGTTTGTTCGTTTCATTTGTTCCCCCTTTTCTGTTGGTGTCCCTACACCATTTTTAATAATAAATCTCCGTTTGTTTTTATGCCCGGTGTCTCGAACTCTCCTTCCGCGTTCAACCACGGTACAACGCTGTGCACTATCCCCGCGCAGGTTGTATCCGTGGGAGCGTTTCATCCAGCGGTCCGGCGTACGCATCCTTTCCCGCGTTGCCGATCCCGGTCCCGGTTTCCTCCCACAGTCCAAAAACATAGATCAAGGTTAATTAAATTCTTCAAATTTCCCCATATATAGTGTGTTTGTGTGTGTGTCAGTGTGAGAGAGTGTGCCCAGCGATAGATTAGCGCCCTGTCCTGGGTGTATCTTCCCAACATGGGAAACCCCCCAATGACCCTAGTAGAGGATAAAGCAGATAATGGATGGATAGATGGATGAACATAAATTATGAATTATGTCTTACTGTCTGAAAAAGGCCTTGTTAATTTTATAACTTAATATTTCACTTAGGCGGCACAGTGGCTCAGTGGTTAGCACATTCGCCTCTCAGCACTGGGGATACAGGTTCGAATCCCCATCTGGGTGGAGTCCAAGTTCTTTCTGTGTCCGCATGGGTTTCTTCCAGGTTTTCTGGTTTTCTCCCACAGTCCAAAAAACATGGATTCAAGGTAAATGAAATGCTCTAAATGCTCTTTGTGCATCAGAGTGCCCATTGATAAATTGATGCCCTGTCCTTGGTTTATCTGCCCAGCGCCAGAAACGTTCTTCCCTGGATGGATATGGGTAACCCACCCGCGACCCTAGTAGAGGATAAAGTGGAAGATAATGAAGTCATACATACAATCAACATAATATTTTTTATTAAATTATAAATTACACCTTCATCTACACATCTGAGTTGATCATAAACTTCACTGCATTTATTTAATCTAAAAGTCCTACTTGTGTAGCAAAATGTGGTAAATCCAGACAGGGTAACATTGTGTGTTGAAATGTAAGCTGATAAACAGCTAAAAAGTAGAGAGGTAAGTCAGGAAGAAGAGTAAATTCTGAAACCCCATGGGAGTTTTATGGAATGTTGAAAAATAAATGGAAAAAGTCTACTCTCCTCTGGTATAAATACTGTTCATAGATAATTCCTGTAAAATGATATTCACAGTGAATCAGTCTTGATTTGGTGCTGGAAGGTTTGCCAGACAGCATGCTGTGTAATTATTTACACTTTTTTTTCTGAGAGGAGAGAGGATTTTGACAGTGTTTTCACACGTCTCTCCAGGTGATTCCGCAGGTCAGCAGCTTTTTAAACCTCCTGAGAGCCTGGCAAAAGAATAACAGTCTGTCTTGACATTGTCATTTGCAAAAACACACCCAACAACTTATCAACTAAAGACGTGCAGCGGATGAAAAAGAGTGCAAACATGGTTGAGGATGTGTATCTTCCACAGCTGGGAGTTGAGGTTAGATCGACAGAGGCATTCCTGAGGGGCATGGTCATTAGATCCACAATGCTGTATGTCTTTATCGCATTTTGTCACATCTATTAGCCCTTGGGTCAATCTCTCGAGGTAATCTGCAGAGATAGCACATTTTTTTATTCATGTATTCAGTTTGAGGCCTCTGGCTACTTTGCCTTAATATTTCAAGGGTGCAGGCCAGATTTCTGATGGGATTTGTGCTCATTGTGCACAAGCACTTTGTGATGATTTGGGTATCCATGCACTTTATTACTTGTTTTTCCCACTTTCTCGTCTGACCATATAGGGTAACAATTTAATTGTGTGTGTGTTTATATCGGTATGAATAGCCTCTAGTGGACGTGACAAAGTTTGTGATTGAATTTCCTCATTTGCCACAGTCCCAGTTTGACAGAGGGACTCGTAATGGCATGAGTGACCTGTGTGTACCCCTCACTGCAGAGCACATTGTCAGTGCTAAGTGTGACTACCAGCCAGAACTACAGTTGCCAATGCGGCTGCTCACTGGAGTATTGCAGCTCACCTGTTGGATACACCTCTTGGAAATGATCATCACATAGTGGTGTGTGTCTGTGTGTTTGTTTGTTTTATTCAGTGATTTATCTCATTATTTTCATCTACAAATATATAAATCAAATGTTTCTCATAAATTCATCTCTAACCAGTTTGTTAATCAGTTCAACTGTCACAGTTGGAGAGTTTTATGCTAATCAGAGCAGCATTATAGTTTCTGTCACTGAGATGCTAATTAGTGCATAGTCTTGTTTACTGCAGGACTTGTTTGAGCATAAGGTGTTCATTCATTCATTTATTCATTCATTCATTATCTTCTGCTTAATCCTCTACTAGGGTCGTGGGGTGGGGTTGCGGGTTTGGGCAGATATACCCAGGACAGACACCAATCTATTGCGTGGCACACATACGCTCACACACGCACCCTGTATGGGGCAATTTAGAGCATTCAATTTACCTTGAATTCAAGTTTTGGATTGTGGGAGGAAACTGGAGAACCCATAGGAAACCCATGCAGACACGGAGAGAACATGGAAACTCCACCCAGATTAGTAATCGAAACTGGAATCCCCAGCACTGAGAGGCAAACGTGCTAACCACTAAGTCACCATGCCGCCCGCTTAATTTTAAAGAAAATTAATATGACTGTTTTTAGATGGTCTGTACCATTAAAAAAAATAAGTATGAAAGTTAACAAGCAATATATTTATTTATATTTTATTCATTCATTCATTCATTATCTTCCGCTTTATTCTATATATTAGGAATGTTTCGGGCGCTGGGCAGATACACCCAGGACAGGGCGCCAATCTATCGCTGGGCACACACACACACACACACACACTTTATATCGGGCAAATTTGGAGAATTCAATTGACTTCATCCATGTTTTTGGACTGTGGGAGGAAACCAGAGAACCCGGAGGAAACCCACACAGACACGGGGAGAACATGGAAACTCCACCCAGATGGGGATTCGAACCGGGAATCCCTAGCGCTGAGAGGCAAACGTGCTAACCACTAAACCACCGTGCCGCCCTTATTTATATTTATTTATTTTATTTTTTAAAACCACTCCATATTGTGTTAAATTACTTTATCCTAGATTAATTCTGCTTGTGAAGTACAACATTTAGTAAAAATGGGCAATTTATTCATTAAAAACTAAATTAATTAGTTACAACTAATTAGTTAATTAATTTGAATTTTTTTTAATTGATGCATGTGTTGTCATCGACGATGATCAATTGTGCAAAGTTTCAGCTTAATCGTATAATGGAAAGTGGGTGAAATACCATTTGCAAACTTTTTACCAGACACACAGACAAACAGATGAAGCTAATATAGGGGTGGTAACAATAATAAAGTAAAATACCTGGTCTGGGTTAGCATTTAGTCCTTTAGAATAACTATTCTAAACTTTAACAAGTACATACTGTCACTTTCCAAATCACATAGTCGACCATTTGAAGCATTTAGTATGATATAGTATGATGTTTGGGTTCCAACACCAACAGGGCATAATAAATTCTTGTTAATAACAAACTTGACTAGGAAGGCCAAAGTTGCTTAAATACAGTAAATACAGTACTAAAAAAAACACTGTTTAGAAAATACCACAGCATACCTACTGTTCACATTTTTTTGCCCTTCACAGATGTGTGATATTGGATTATTTTTTATCTAATGTCTTATAATTTGGTTTCATTAGTTTGATTTGCTTTTTCTATTTTAAGGATTTGTTAAGGATTCACAAAGCACCAAATATCCATGCATATAAAAACAAACATGACATATTACATTAATAAGCCTGATATATTGTATTATTATAATAATTATGCAGTTTTATTGTTTGAAGATTATAGCCTATGAAAATAGACCTGGATGATTCAATTAGCCTTAGTTTATTAGCCTTTGTTTTAATATTTAATTTTTTTCACTGAATATTCATAAAGCTAGATCCAAGAATTTTGATCAACCTCTATATCCATTTTCTTGTTTATTTATTAATTTTTATAACATTTAATCCACTGGATATAATCTTTGGTCATGGTGGCTCGGTGGATAATACTGTTGCTCAGCAGGAGGCAATTAGTTTTATTTCCAGACAATGCAGACAAGGGCTTTTTGTGAGGTGTTTGGATGGTTTTCCTGTGTTTGTGTGGGTTCCTTCCTTTAGATCAGGTTTCCACCCACAGCCCTAAAACCTGTAAATTACCCTGTGTGTGTGTGTGTGTGTGTGTGTGTGTGTGTGTATGTGTGTAAGAGAGTATATGGACCAGCAACCTGGCCTGGAAATCTTCCCACCTTTTAACTAATGAGTTCTGGGATAGAATCTTTGCTACGATCATTAGAATGCAAGAACATAAAATAAGAATATATAAACTACCTTATTCAAAGTAAATCAACAGAATAAAATACCATAATCAAGTTGATAACTAAGGGTTAAAGTCTTAGCTCAGGACCCAAATAACAATCCTCAACACACAAACACTAAGATGGAGACTGCTGAATATGCTTGAAGCACTTATTACTGTGGACTCTGATCCATTCCTATTATAACATAAGCTTAAACTCAATGCATTAAAAGCAGGTGCTTTGTTTGAATAGACTAAAGGTGGAGCGGTTAGGAACATTGGTTTTACCTGCTTATTATTATTCCAATTGTACTACTATTTTATTTACTTTAAATGAAGTTACTATAAAAACTGTGCAGAAGTCCTTAACATTAAAGTGACTGGTCAGTGTCTATTGTGACTGCTGAGTTCATTATTGCACAGATGACCTTCAGACATGATGCCTTTATAACTGGTTTGGCTCTGTAAAGTTTGCCAAACTTAATTGCAAAAGTAAATTAAATTTTAATAGATTTTCTATTTAAAGAAATGTGCATGTGCTTATATATGACTGTTACGATCAGCTGATGCCACGGCTTAAAAGGACAGAGTCCAAAGATGTAGGTAGTTCAATAAAAGCCTTTACCGCAGAAGAAACCGGGTGAATAGAGCCATAGACGCAACACGTCGTGAACAATGTTTAAACACTAAACACAGGGAAGGAAGGGCTTTTAAGCATGTAAGGGTTGGTCACATGACGTAACACAGCTACACCAGATCTACACTAACAAACAACAATATTAGGACCCAGGCGACATGGTGGTTTAGTGGTTAGCACGTTCACTTCTCAGCGCTAGGGATTCCTGGTTTGTGGGTGGAGTATATATGTTTTCCCCGTGTCCGTGTGGGTTTTCTCCGTGTTCTCTGGTTTCCTCCCACATAAACATGAATCAAGGTAAATTGAATTCTTTAAATTGCCTCATGGCGGCACGGTGGTTAGCACGTTCGCCTCTCAGCGCTAGGGATTCCTGGTTCGAATCCCCATCTGGGTGGAGTGTCCATGTTCTCCCTTTGTCTGTGTGGGTTTCCTCCGGGTTCTCCGGTTTCCTCCCACAGTCAATTGAATTCTCAAAATTGCCCCGTATAGAGTGTGTATGTGTGAGTGAGTGTGTGCCCAGCAATGGATTGGCGCCCTGTCCTGGGTCTATCTGCCTTGCGCCTGAGATGTTCTCCCCTGGATGGGCATAGGGAACCCCACCGCGACCCTAATAGAGGATAAAGCGGGAGATAATGAATGAATGAATGAAAATTGCCTCATATAGAGTGTGAGTGAGTTTGCCCATTGATAGATTGGTGCCCAGTCCTGGGTGTATCTGCCCAGTGCCCAAAATTTTCTCCCCTGGATGGGCATGGGAAACCCCCCCTCCCCGCCGTGACCCTAGAAAAGGATTAAGCGGAAGATAATGAATGGATTGAATGCATATCAGGACCCAATAAGGTCCAGTTCAGCAGTGCCGGTAATACTGCCAACGACCTGGATATGATAAAAACATTGTTGTAAATTCACATGTATTCTTAAATATATTTACTGTAGTAGTTTAAATGTTTTTTGTATAGAAAATTATTATAACAGTTCTAGTAAAAATAAATACAGCATTTTCATTTTTCTTCCTTTAATGTTTTTTACCTATTTGGTCTGAAAGTAAGAATTTCATGCTCTTCTTTACTACTGCTTTATTTTTAGTTATCTATGTCTTTGCTTTTTAGCAAGGACCTCTGTTCACTGCTCTGACAGCAATAGTGTCTCCTTCACATACTCTTTATATTTTCATTTCAACTGCTTTCCACCTCCTCTTCCCATCCACTGTATTATGAACCTGTCATCTACACAGAGCATCATGGAAAAGATAAGTGCTGTTTATCGGATGACTGGCTTTTATATTGACACTTATTGGTCACACTCTGTCAACCGAATATAAACTAGTGCACAGTAAATTAGTAGATACTTGAGCAATGTACAGTAATTCTAGTCAAATTGCATCCTTTTTAATGATTATTTCATATAAAAGTGTTTGAAATCCTTGTTAGTCTAGATGTTCCCTATGAGTGCAATAAAAAGGTTCATAGTCATGAATAGTAAAATGATTTAGTGTAGATTTAAAGTATATTTACATTGATGTAATCAATCCAGGAAGACACTGTGGTGCACTCACTTAACAGCAGTAAGGTACTAGGTTAGATACCTGACAAGATTCTTTGTGTGGGTTTCCTCTGGGAGCTGTGCTTTCCTTCTAAGGTCTAAAAACAAGCTAATGGCTGAATTGGATATATAAAATAGACCCAGGTGTGAATGCTCTGCAATAGGCTGGTAACCTTTCCCGTGTTCCATTCCAGCTATTTGCTTGTCCACTGGGATAGGCTTTAGCTTCCCTATTTTATACTCCGATTGGAATGAGAAGTTAACAAATAAGAAAGTAAAATCAATCACATTTTAAACATAATTTTTTGAAAAAAGGTTTTAAGAAAATACATTGATATGTTAACTATTGTATAAAAACCTTGAATTTAGATTTTACAATCACATTCATGAGCATGTGTATAAAACCAAGCAGCTTCTTCTACAAGTATTTGTGAAAGACTGGGGAGCTCTAAGGAGCTCAGTGAATTCCATTATGGCATTGGGATAGGATGTCATCTGTGGACCAATCCAGTTGTAAAATTTCCTCTCCACCAAATATTCCCCAGTCAATTGTCAATTATTATTATTATTATTATTATTATTAGAATTTTATTTCAATGTATGCAATGACATTATACAAAGTGCAAGTGATTAGATTATTTTAAGAGTGTAGACAGCTTCATTGAATGTCCGAGCAGTTGCACTCAAACTGTGCATCAACAATTGCAATGCAAAGTGTTGCATGCAGTGGTGCACAGCACACCACCACTGGATACTTTAGCGATTGATATGTGTTCTCAGGAGTGATATGGCAACAGATGGACCAGTCTGAGTTTGGCAGTTGATAGAAAAACTACTTGTCTGACTGCATCGTGCCAAGGGTAAAGTTTGGTGAAGGAAGGATTATGGTGTGGGGTAGTTTTTTTAGGAGCTGGGCTTGGCCCCTTAGTTCAAGTGAAACTCTTAATGCTTAAACATACTAAGAGATTTTGGATAATTTCATGCTTCCAACTCTGTGAGAACAATTTGGGGATCCTCCCTTCATGTTCCAACCCATGCTTTGGGTCTATATATGACCTCCCAAAATTATGCACCAGTAAGGTCAATTGTATCTTAGTCCATGGATGAGTGAGTGTGGAAGAACCTGACCTCAACCTGATAGAACACTCTTGAGATACTGTTCAACTCTCTGCCTGTCTGACCTCACACATGTACTTTTGCAACAATGGTCAAAAGTTGCTATTAACACTAAACCTTATCATTTTAAATCCTATGGATTACGAATAGGATGTCACTCAAGTTTATATGTGTGAAAAGGCAGACAAGTGAAAAATTTTGGCAATGTATAGTGTACATTACCGAAATTGTTAGATTGTGAGTGTTTTTTGAAAAGGCAGGTTTCCTCCTGCTGTGATTATGTAAAGCAGGCTGGCTACCTGAAAAGGCCTCCATGTGGGTCCGCCAAAATAGGAGATAACCTGATCAATTTAAATCTGCTTGTGTTGGTCCCAACATGGTATATTAGATTGAATTAGAATAGTTGTGTATGAAAAACAAAAAGGCACAAGAGGCTGTGCATTATTGTGAATAAATCACAGAAAAGATTTGTTATTAGGCATGATGCATAGCATAGTACAGTTACACGTCTTTCCCATAATTTATTAACCATAATACACATCCTCGAGTGACTTATTGCTTTTAAAAAAACAGGTAAAACACACAATAATTTAAGGTTTAAGGTTTAAATAAGGTTTAAAAATGATTTAAAAAGGTTTAAATAACTTTATTATTCATTCATTATCTTCCGCTTATCCTCTATTAGGGTCGCGGTGGGGTTCCCCATGCCCATCCAGGGGAGAACGTCTCGGGCGCTGGGCAGATAGACCCAGGACAGGGCGCCAATCCATCGCTGGGCACACACTCACTCACACATACACACTCTAAATTGGGCAATTTTGAGAATTCAATTAACTTCATCCATGTTTTTGGACTGTGGGAGGAAACCGGAGAACCCGGAGGAAACCCACGCAGACACGGGGAGAACATGGAAACTCCACCCAGATGGGGATTCGAACCGGGAATCCCTAGCGCTGAGAGGCGAATGTGCTAACCACTAAGCCACCGTGCCGCCTAACTTTATTATTATTTATATTAATCTGTATTTTATTATTTAAATTAATGTATTGTTTATCAGGCATTGATACAAATGTGAAGCTGTCAGAGGTGTGCATTATTGTCAATAATGTCAGTGCTGGACAAACAGACCCGTTTTATATAGCTGTGTTAGTAAACTGAGTATATCCCTAACAAATCATGGCTCTGTTTAAGGATGCAGACTTTTAGTCTACAGCTGAGGAAAATGGACTATTGCAGCATAAATAAGCTTTAGTTAGTCTGTCAGATCCAGCCGAGTTAAATCTGATCTAGACACAGCCTCCCAGAAAAGCATAAAGATTTTTGTAGGGAGTCATACTGGGACACCAGAGAAAGCAGTGGTATCTACATTACCTTCTCATGTAATATGATCCAGTCTGTCAGCTACAGAGAAGGGACAACCTGTTACTTTAGGTTATTGGGATAGGCATGGGCCATATTACTGACAGACTGCTGCCGGTCACTGAATACAGGATTCTCAGAAGTCATGATGGCATCTGACACTAGCGCTGATTGGACAGTGGCCTCTGTCCCAGCCTGTTTTTGCCACTCTGTCCCCTGTTCAGGTTCAGACAGTCTCCCCATAAATCACACCAGCAGCTTTGGACACAGCGAGCAAAGTAATACATTTGTGTGTTTTTTTTCTACCTGTGTTGACACAAGCAATGAATGGCTTTTGGCTTTAAAAAATGCTCTGAAGCTGCTCCATATGTGGCATCTATTACAGACACGTTTCAAAATTTGGTTGTCTGGTTTAAAAAAACATTTTGCAGATCTATCAAAAGCCACTGGCTGATTTGGGGACTACAGATTTAAATTATATAAGTTACGTTTTATATAATCATAGTATCACATGGCATGGTGGCTTGGTGGTTGGCACGTTCGCTTTTAAGCACTGGGGATTTCATGTTTAAATTCCAATCGGGGTGAAGTTTCCAAGTTTTCCCCATGTCCATGTGGGTTTCCTTCCCATATAGAGTCTGTGTGAGTGAGTGTGTGCCCAGCGTTAGTTTGGCATTCTGTCCTGTTTGTTTCTGCCCAGTGCCCGAAACGTTCTCCTCTGGATGGGCATGGGGAGCAGTCCCGCAAGCCCCAGTAGAGTATAAAGCGGAAGATAATTGATGGATGGATGGATATATGTTATTGGTTATTTAAATATTGGTTATATGGTTGGGCTATTTACAAAACATTCATTTATTATCTTCTGCTTAATCCAGGGGAGAATGTTTTGGGCGCTGGGCAGATGCACCCAGGACAGGACACCACTCTATCGCTGGACATATATTTATCTGCTCACACAAACACACGCTATAGGAAACCCATGTGAACACAGGGAGAATATGGAAACTTCACCCGGATCGGAAGTCGAACCTGGATTCCCAGCATTGAGAGGCAAATGTGCTAACCACTAAGCCACCGTGACACCCTTTACAAAATTTTAAGTATGTAAATAGTTTTTACACAAGGCAGAAATCTGCTTGCCATTATGGAGGTATCATGAAATTACAAAATTACGAAATTGATCGGGGCACATTTTATTAATTTCTCATGGGAGTGTGGTGACTCTGTGGCTCTAGAATTTTTGATAATCCTGGCATCGTGGATGAGATCTCAACCCCACACCTATCAAAGTACCCCCATGTTTAATTTGTTTGCAGATAATAAGATAAGATAAGTAGACAACCTTTGTATATTTCAAAGTAGCTCAAGGGGCTGGAGAAATCATTTTTATTGAATCGGTCATCAGTAGTTTTTAGAACCTTATGATGTGAATGTTTTGAAGAGGTTTGGCAAAGTTTCTGTTTTCGCTTGGCAACTGGATGATTTTTTACAGGTTGCTTAGCTGCTTTGTACTGCTTCTCTTTTTAGTTTTAGTTTAGAGCGCCACATTTCAAGTAGTTTGAACCAGAGACAGATGGGTGCTCTAAAAATGTATGTGAAAACCTACCTCTTTCCTTTTAGTCTTGATCTTTTCCTTTTTCTAAAACTTCCATCCATTTATTTTTAACTCTGCAGTATTGCACTTATACTGTTTACCCTGGTTACTTAAAAAAAACGAGGCGGCATGGTGGCTTAGTGGTTACCACGTTCGCCTCTCAGCACTAGGGATTCCCGGTTCGAATCCCAATCTGGGTGGAGTTTTCATGTTCTCCCCGTGTCTGTGCGGGTTTCCTCCAGGTTCTCCTGTTTCCTCCCACAGTCCAAAAACATGGATCAAGTCAATGGAATTCTCCAAAAATTGCCCCATATACAGTGGGTTGCAAAAGTATTCATACCCCTTGAACTTTTCCATATTTTGTCACATTACAACCACAAACATAAATATATTTCACTGGAATTTAATGTGAAAGACCAACACAAAGTGGTATACAATTGTGAAGTGGAATGAAAGTTATACATGAATCAACAATTTTTTTACAAATAAAAAACTGAAAAGTGCGATGTGCAAAATTAT
>JAFMOD010000701.1:814410-921390 GCA_019802435.1 Corydoras maculifer | reverse complement strand
GGGGGCTGAATAATTTTGCACATCGCACTTTTCAGTTTTTTATTTGTAAAAAAATTGTTGATTCATGTATAACTTTCATTCCACTTCACAATTGTATACCACTTTGTGTTGGTCTTTCACATTAAATTCCAGTGAAATATATTTATGTTTGTGGTTGTAATGTGACAAAATATGGCAAAGTTCAAGGGGTATGAATACTTTTGCAACCCACTGTATATAATATGTATATTTAGAGTGTAATATAATGTGACAGCTTTGGTGTTGTACAGTGTAAAATGTATAAGGTGCCAGTGACTAGAGCATTGTAATGTAAGTATTTGGGTTGTAGTGTTGGTGTTGGGTGGTATTTGGGTTGTAGTGTTGGTGTTGGGTGGTGTTAAATTCTCTTATGCACTGTTAGTCCGTGATGTGATGGAATATTCAGTCAAGTTGCAAACATGACATGAATACATGTTTAATCAGTATTTTCATTTAGTGATAGAGTAATTAAGAGCAGGTGGATGCTGAAGTGCATTCGTTAATTTATTTGTTATTAGTATGCCCTGACATTTCCATAACTAGCTCCTCATATTAGTCTTGATTAAGTTTTGATTCAGTGTTAGCATGTGTTGGTTCAGGATACTGCCATTCAACTATTCATTCATTATCTTCCGTTTTATCCTCCACTAGGGTTACGGGGTATGGGGGGGGTTCCCCTTTCCCATCAAGGGGAGAACGTTTCGGGGGCTGGGCAGAAACACCCAGGACAGGGCACCAATTTATCACTGGGCACACACTTACTCACTCACACACACATACACACACACACACACACATACACACACACACACACACACACACACTCTATATGGGTCAATTTGGAGAATTCAATTGACCTTGATCCATGTTTTTGGACTGTGGGAGGAAACCGGAGAACCCGGCGGAAACCCACATGGACACATGGAGAGCATGGAAACTCCACCCACCCAACCAACCAACCACTTCCAAATTAGTCATGATGGACTACAAGTAGAGTCAGTGCAGCAGCAGGAGTCTGTGGTCCATCAACACCTGTTTTGATGGGATGCCATGGCAAGAGCAAAAGAATTGTGCTCACATGGCTGACACCTCCCTTAGGTCGCATTATACCATGAAGCCAGACATGGAAAGAATGGAAAAGAATAGGGTTCATTTCGTTATGTGGATTGTGGTATATACTGCACTGGATCACAGATGGTACAGTAAGTTGTTGCGACATCACGGACTGAAAAGTACCATGTTGGTGGGGCTGCTGACAGCGCAAGAAGGTTGAAAATGGCAGAGAGGGGGTGCAGGTTCTGGGTTTCCCACTATCTTTTGTGTGGGTGCAGTAGAATAGCAGACGGGCTGACAGTATTGAAAAACTAATTGGTTGTCACCAGCCCACTGGCTGCACTCACTAAAGGGGAAGCAAAAGCTCCGGACTAAAGGACATCAGTTTTCCACATTTAAAAAGTGTTCAGCAACAAGCCTAAAATGCTAGACTTTGTTTGGATGCTAAATGTTTAAAATCATCACTATTTGTAAGGGTTTTCAGTGGAGGACAGCAAGTTTTATAGGTTTGGCAAGCATTGCTTTACTGGGTGACAGAATGGAGGAACCAGAACAAAGATGGAAATTCTGACGTGCAAGACTATTCCAATGTAAAGAGCATTTATCGAAAGACATCAGGACGCCACATTCGACTTTTCTGCTAGATAACAGACCCAGATGTTTTTAAGTTTTTGATAGAGCTTACTGACATTCTGTTGCAACTGAAGATTGTACTAGTCCTCCAATCTTTCCATACCACCCCCATCGTAACGTTTGAGCTTGCATAACTGGCAAACTCGAAAAAGACACAACAATCAACATTGTAGTACAATCTTGATCCTGACAAACTACTCTGTACATCAAGGCAGTCAGTGAATCAGAAAAATATAGGCTGAACAAGCTATGTACTAGATCTTTAGCTAAATGTAAAACTATATGATTACCAACATGTCCTTTAGGCTAGATGCCAATAATTCTATTCTATCTATTCTAATTTTATAATTCTGTCTACTCTAATTCTATATCTAATTCTAAATAAAAAGAAAGTTTTAAAAACTTTCTTAAAAACTTAAAAAGAGTTTATAACCTGCATTTTGGTCACATTATTCTAGATCCCTGCACATTCTATGCCTACAAATCCTTTCACAGGTCTTGTTGCATATTTCTGAGAACTGCCCTTTCAACAGTTTAGTGGATTCATCCATGCGGAAGATGAGCAAGTCAATACCATGATTTCCCTGACCCTCCCCTCACAACCTCACCAAAAGGACCCTTTATAAACTTTTCTTCTCTCTTTCTCCCAATTCGGTGAATATTCTAAGACTGCGTATATACTCCTTCCCCACCCCCCTGCTTTCCGGACCCCTATTGTCTCTCTGTGTCTCCTAGAGCACGCTCAAGGGGATTTGATATGGCCTTGGGTTTGAGGGAATTAAAAAGCCCTGACAGACCTCACCTTGCTCAAATCGCAACAGGGTGGATAGTGAAAAAACGGATCTTCACTAGAGACTAATGTTTTAGTCTATATTTAACCAAGAGAAAATTAACATGGCTTATAGGAATCCATCCATCCATCCATCCATCCATTATCTTCTGCTTTATCCTTTACTAGGGTTGCAGGGGGGGTTCCCCATGCCCATCCAGGGGAGAAAGTCTCGGGCACTGGGCAGATACACCCTGGACAGGGTGGCAATCTATCTCTGGGCACACACTCACTCACACAAACAATTGAACTTAATCCATGTTTTTGGACTGTGGGAGGAAACCGGAGAACCCGGTGGAAACCCACGCGGACACGGGTAGAAGATGGAAACTCCACCTAGATTGGGATTCGAATAGGAAATCCCTAGTGCTGAGAGGCGAACGTGCTAACCACTAAGCCGCCCGCTTATGGGAATTATGTTGTTTATTTCATTTATATAGGTTTTGAAAAATTGTAATGTTATTTAGAGTTCAACATGACAAACTTTCTGTGCTCTATATAAACTGAATATAAATATTCATTAGTGCAGTACTGCCCTTTATACATGATGCCATAGTGATAAAGTACAAACCCTTCCAGGAGAATTTCAATAGTTTTTTCCATCTATAAAACAACAAGCAGGTAAACAAGAACAGCATGCCAGGCGTTGGGCTTTTGCTTTGGACACTATTTCCTGATCATGGATTTGGAGCCCCCACTGCCTTGCACATCTTTGCTCAGTAATGGTCTGTAACTGAGCTGAGAAGATGGATTGGTGTGTTGGGGGAAAAAAACAGTAGGACTAGGACTGAGAAGCATCATGTTAGAGTATAAAGGAATGTACAAAACATAAAAATCCATGTACACATCCTCTTAATTAGAAGACTTCAACTTATTTGATGCATTTCAGTCCAATGTACTGATAATGCTACAGTATGAAACCGAATTTACGCCAGGCCTTTGGCAGGAATTAGACTATTGATTGTGTCTGACATCACAGATGCATGTTTGACAGTGTAAAAAAATTCTACTGACGCACAACACAATTTAACTAGCCATTTTAAAAATCATACATTTACTGTCTCAACTACGTATCATTAGATGTTCCTGACTTTCCCTGAAAACGACACATGACGTTGACTGGGTGGAGTTTTGGACAGCATAGTTTCAGTGAGGGGGCGCATTACTTTTCCTTCAGCAACAAAGTGAACAACAAGGTTATCTCCAGAGAAGCCACTGTCTAAATAACAAATGACCGATGACTGAAATCTCATACTTTTATAAGGATGTAATTATGAGTCAGCACATGAAACTCTAAACTTTGAGAGTGATCGGAGATAATCAATTTTGCGTATAGTTCCAGAAGCCACTGGAGATAACGTCCTCCATACACAGTATTTAACCAATCATCACTTGCATATTGATATGTTTATAGGCCAAAATATAGCTGTGAGCATTTTATTTAACTACAGCCAGAGAAAATATGATACTAACTGATTTAGAAAAGTCTTGGCTGGGTTAGGATTAAATCTAGTCCCTTGGGTTGAATAAAGGTTTTGTACATCAGCTGGAATAAGGTGGATCATTTGCTGAAGAGGAACTGTGGAGAGAGACTAGAAAGCTAGGAGGAACCTGAAGGTTTATGACTTGAAGCAAGTGAAATCAATTTATCCAGTAATCAAATGACCCATGGAATTTGATAGTCTCTTCATACTTTAGAGGTTTTGAAACAGAGTTTATGACCAGTAAAGGATTTTTCATTTTTTCAGTCAGTCACCCATTTAAAAAGAAAAAGGTAATAAAAGGTAATAAGTAATGTTTCATACTTATTACCTACTAAGGAGTCATCTAGTTTTTAAAGTTGTCCTTTTGAATCAGAACTGTATGGAATTAATGCTTAAACTAGAATTCATTTGTTTCACTTCAATTCCAGTATCTTACATTATAATAATGAGTGTTAGAAAATTACTGTACATATAAAAGGTTATCAGAATGGTCTTACTATTTATTCATTCATTCATTCATTATCTTCCGCTTATCCTCTATTAGGGTCGCGGTGGGGTTCCCCATGCCCATCCAGGGGAGAACGTCTCGGGCGCTGGGCAGACAGACCCAGGACAGGGCGCCAATCCATCGCTGGGCACACACTCACTCACACAGACACACTCTATAGGGGGCAATTTTGAGAACTCAATTAACTTGTTCCATGTTTATGGACTGTGGGAGGAAACCGGAGAACCCGGAGGAAACCCACGCAGACACGGGGAGAACATGGAAACTCCACCCAGATGGGGATTCGAACCGGGAATCCCTAGCGCTGAGAGGCGAACGTGCTAACCACTAAGCCACCGTGCCGCCGTCTTACTATTTATTAAAAATTAAAAACAGTTCTGGAAATACAACAAAATATTAAAATAAATAATAAAAAAGTACAAATATGTTGGTCAGGTGATCAGTCCACTAAGGACTTGGGATTTCTAGTCACAGTCTGTTTGGTTTGGTTTGGATTCTAGTTTTCAATTCATCCATTATCTTCTGCTTTATCCTTTTCTAGGGGGGCGGTGTGGGGGGGATTCCCCATGCCCATCCAGGTGAAAACATTTCGGGCGCTGTGCAGATACACCCAGGACAGGGCGCCAATCTAGCGCTGGGCACACTCACTCACGCAGACACACAGACACACACACACTCTATATGGGGGAATTTGGAGAATTCAATTGACTGTGATCCATGTTTTTGGACTGTGGGAGGAAAGCGAAGAACCCGGAGGTAACTCCACCCACATTGGGATTTGAACCGGAAATCTCTAGTGCTGAGAGGCGAACGTGCTAACCACTAAACCATTGTGCCCCCGGTTTCTAGTTTTATACACCTTTAACTAACCACTCATTTTGATTTATTGATGTCCTTTCAAAAATTCATTCATTATCTTCTGCTTAATCCTATAATAGGGTTATGCTGGGGGACAGAGGGTTCCACATACCAATCCAGGGGAGAACGCTTTCAGGTGCTGGGCAGATACACCCATGACAGGGCGCCAAACTATCGCTGAGCACACACACGTACACTATACATTGGCAATGAAGAGCAGCCAATCTTCCTTGAAGCCATGTTTTTAGACTGTGGGACGACCTAAGAAATTAAAGGAAGCCCACATGGACACAGGGAGAACATGGAAACTCCACCCAAATAAGTATTTACACCTGGAACATGGAGTGCTTTTGAGGTAACGGTGATTTACCTAGTGATTTTTTATTTGAATTGCGAATGACTTCAATGACGTTTTACTGCACACTTTTAAGAAATTAATCTTTAATTGTGAACAGTTTAATGTTGGTTTTACCTGATCACAGGTTTTAAATAGTTCAGTATTTAATTTCCTCTCAGCTCCGTTATCAATTCCAGGCAAAGTGTTGGTAGTTGGTAGTTTGACTTTCCACTTTTTATTGTTGCGCTGCATTACTCCAGAAAATTGTTAAAGCTTTTAAAATCTGTTTGTATCCCTCGCCTAACTTGGGCCTTTTCACAGATTTTTACAAAGCCCCTTTTGAAGGCACCTGTTGAATTCTTTGCATCTTATGCATGACTAGTTGTGGATTGGAAAAGAGAAAATGTAGACAGCCTGATGTCATCTAAACTTCTACAACACTTGATGGCATTTTAACTGGAAGCTGATTGGTTGTACATGTTTAGATTCACATTTAAATGCTTATTCGACTTATTATCTGATAATATAATGAAAGTGGGCGGTACGGTGTCTTAGTAATTGGCACATTATTTAGTAATTGGCGTCCTCTCCCAGCGCCCGAAACATTCTCCTCTGGGTGGGCATGGGAACCCTAGTAGATGATTAAGCAGAAGATAATGAATGAATAAATGAATGCTGAAGGTTATATTCATGTAAATACTGTTATTAAACAGTACTCTTCATGTCTTAATATTTCTTGACCACTATTTAGGGGTGAGACACCCTAGACATCATATACAAGTTACCAGTTTATAGGAGGGCAAATAATCTTAAAGTCACACACGCACACACACTTACACACACACACACACACACACACACACACACACACACCCAAACACGGGGCAATTTAATGTCCCTACTTCAACCGGCCTCAATATCATTGGACACAGGTAACCACCCACTTAGGACTCTAGCTGTAAGATGACAGGGATACCACTTCAGTAATGTACCGCTACATTGGATTTAAGTTAGTAAAATTCCCAGGGCATTGTATAATTCGACAGTTCTGCTTTTCAATGACTTGGTCCACAAAACAGAATGATGCCTATTGTCGCTGACATTGCTGTGGATCAGCGCAATGGTAAATTAAGATGCTCTGCTTGTTAAGTGCAATTGCTTTGTAACCATAACTATCTAACCTCTTTAAGAGGGCTTATTATTTGAAGCTCGCTGGTATGTGCGAACATTAATATGGACAGTCTCTTGTGTGTGTACGTCAACCTTTTATGACTTGTTCATTAAGCAGGCCTGTTTGAGCTTTGGCACAGGAGGCAATTGCCTACAGCATTCATGAGTTCTCTTCTGATCATGAAGTTGAGAAACAGAGAGCGATTGTGTTTTCATTAGTACAAAGCAGAAGCATTCCTGAAGCTAAGTGCACACTTATTGTTCATTTTGGTTTTACATGTTTCTAAAGGGTCTAATTGAGTGGTCCAGGTGGTTTCTTTTTCTCTCGTTTAGTCTAAATTAGCTTAGTTACAGTGAGGCAAGGGAATGCTAGTCCACCTTCTCATCATGAAAGGGTGCACTTTTATTGGTTTAAAAATGGCTCCACTCATACTCCTGGGTAAAGAGAGGCAACTTACCAGCTGCTTACCCTATTTTCATTATGTCTGGTAGGGCAAACATTCAGAATAAACACCCAGCTATTGGCATATTGTTGTGGAAAATGTGCATTGCTGTTGGGTTTTGTTCATTGTACTTTTTGTTTGTGTTTTTTAACAACCACAAACGAATTGAGTTACGCTCTCATGTCTGTACTAAAACAATGGTAAAGTGAATTCAGTATATGACATGGATTCAGGGTGGTATGGTGGCTTAGTGGTTAGCATGTTTGCCTCTCATTGCTAGAGATTCCCAGTTCGAATCCAAATCTGGGTGGAGTTTCCATGTTCTCCCCGTATCATTGTGGGTTTCCGCCGGATTCTCCGATTTCCTCCCACAGTCCAAAAAACATGAATCAAGGTAAATTGAACACTCCACATTTCCCCATATAGAGTGTGTTTGTGTGAGTGAGTGTGTGTACCCAGCGATAGATTGGCGCCCTGTTCGGGGTGTATCTGGAAGGGCATGGGGAACCACCCCGCAACTCTAATAGAGGATAAAGAGGAAGATAATGGATGGATGGACATGGATGCAACTTATAGTAAAAAAAAGTTCCTAAAAGGTTGGTTTCGACCACAACTACAGAGAGACAAGAGCCTAATTTTTTGTTGCTAATCCGTCTGCAAACAATCGGTAAAATCCAAAATCACTGAAAACTGAGGCACGTATTTCCCATTAAATCCACATTAATTCAATTAATTCATCCTAGAGACTAAAATACATACCAGAAACACATTTTATAAAGAATAAATGTAGTGTTTATTAGTAAAAACTGAAAAAACACATAACAAATTAATTACAAATTAATTACAAATACAGTTTTTTATATTATTTTATATGAAAACAAATATAAAAGACTTATATAAATATCACCTTTTAACAGACCAGCGTTCATATTTTCCACTATCTGTCCCACATTTCTATCCCACATTTCTCACTAACTGTTGGGCAGATAAACCCAGGTCTAACCACTGGGCATACTCACTCACACAGACAAACACAAACGCACACTATATGGGGTAATTTACAGCTTTAAAAAAGGAGAACCCAGAGAAAACCCACGCGGACACGGGGAGAACATGGAAACTCCACCCAGATTGGGATTCAAACCTGAATCCCCAGTGCTGAGAGGTAAACATGCTAACCAATACCACCCTCTATGCCACCCTCTAATATAAAAATAATAAAATTAATAAATTATTTATCTAAAGTTACAGATTTTGTTACTTGAATACGTGTGTATCTTTGTTTGTATAGAGCTGCTGATAATGAAAATCACATACTGTTTTTTTTTTTTACAATTTATATAAAGAGTCACATTACACTCAAAATAACTGACTCCGGAACAGCAAATGTGGCACATAAACCACTTGAGGACCCAACAAAGATATCTTTGGCTACACTTTACATAAAACTCGGGCTAATGAATAATTTTGTAAAAGCAAATAAACAAGGGAGAAGGATCCTTAAGACAACTCCCAAGAATAACTGATGCCAAGATTAATCAAGGCATTTTTGTTGAGCTACTAATCTGACCCGTTTTGAATGACGGTCAGTTTGAAGAGCTGCTGAGGGTTTTGAGACATTTAAACATCACTTAGAAATCGTTCTGTCTGATCATGTGCCAAACTGGTTAACAACCTTCCCAAGACTTACAAAGTATGAAGTACAATTCGACATTGAAAGTCCTTTTCCTTCATTCGCATTTCAATTTCTTCCATGATGATCTTGGTGCAATAACTGATGAACATGCCAGGCATTTTTCCCAAGATATTACCACAATGGAATAGCGTTACTAAGGCTTTTGGAATCCATCTGCGCTGGCTGACTATTGATGGACAACAATACGAGACCAGATGCACCAGATGTTAAGAACAAACAAAGATTATTAACAAAGCACATTTAGCCCTGTTAAACTAATAACACGTGTAAGTTTCAATTCATTGTAATCAGTACAACTTAATCTCACATTTCTCAAAATTTCCCTATGATGCAACCAAACGATCTGTGTTCAATTTAAATTAGTCTATCGAAGTGACCTAAAATTTTCAAGAGAATAAAACTTTTGCAAAAACAATTCTTATCTATTAATTATTGTAGTTCTGAGATACATTTTATAGTTTGAAAGCTATTGCTACAGCACACAAATACATTTTGAACAGTTACTACGGATTGAAATTATTTGCATGATCTTTTCCCTGGGCAGCACGGTGGCTTAGTGTTTAGCACGTTCGCCTCTCAGCACTAGGGATTCCCGGTTCGAATCCCCATCTGGGTGGAGTTTCCATGTTCTCCCCGTGTCTGCGTTGGTTTCCTCCGGGTTCTCCGGTTCCCTCCCACAGTCCAAAAACATGGAACAAGTCAACTGAGTTCTCCAAATTGCCCCATGCCCCATGAGTGTGTATGTGTGCGTGTCTGTGTGAGTGAGTGTGTGCCCAGCATTAGCGCCCTGTCCTGGGTGTATCTGCCCAGCGCCCGAAACATTCTCCCCTGGATGGGCATGGGGAACCCCACCGCGACCCTAATATAGGATAAAGCGGAAGATAATGAATGAATGAATGAATCTTTTCCCTATTAGAGCATATGACCAAATACAGTATGCACTCAGGCATTTTTAATATTAATTATAATATATTATTATTATTATTATTATTATTATTATTATTATTATTATTATTACCACCCCTATATTAGCCCTTATCTGATTGTCTATATCTGGTAAAAAAAAGTTTGCAAATGCTATTTCACCCACTTTCCGTTATCCCATTAAGATGAAACTTTGCACAATTGTTCATCCTCGATGACGACACATGAATAAATTTTTTAAAATTACCAATCAATTAATTAGTGGTAATTAATTTTGTTTTCTATCGATAAATTGCCCATTTTCTACTAAATTACTATATACTATATATACTATACTAAATACTAAATATACTTCACAAGCAGACTTAATTTAGGATAAAGTTCAGGATAACACAATATAGGGGTGTTTTTTAAAAAATATTGAAAAAATATTTTGCTTGTTTTAATAATGTCTTTAATTTATTCCAACATTTTTATCACATTCATTACTATTTGATCATTTATTTTTAGTCTGACCTGTATAAGAGGGCCAGGCAATATAAAAAATGCTGATTATAATTCACACCTTTATGTGTCTAATTAACTTCCAGCTGTAGTGTATAATTGATTGTGGATGTAATGTTTGATTTCGCATTTAATGAAGCTAATAATCTGTTATTGATTGCTCCATTACATTAGAAAAACAGACTGCTGAGCGTTTCTTCCATTGGGTGCTTTCTCTTGTGAATAAAATGTGTAAATTAGATTAACTGCTACAGTATTAGCCTAAATATTTAACTGTGCTAAACTGCATGCGAAAACACCAGCTCAAAAGTGCTGCCTGATTTTATTAACATAATTCAAAAAAAATAAATGCAGATCTCTAAAAGTACAAAACAACATGCCCTGTCCATGTAAATTTCCTCAAGTAGTTTTGTACTAATGCTGTAGTATAAACTCGTAATAATTAATTCATTCATTCATTATCTTCCACTTTATCCTCTCTTAGGGTCGCGGTGGGGTTCCCCATGCCCATCCAGGGGAAAACGTTTCGGGCGCTGGGCAGATAGACCCAGGACAGGGCGCCAATCCATCACTGGGCAAACACTCACTCACACAGACACACTCTATATGGGGCAATTTAGAGAATTCAATTGACTTGATCCATGTTATTGGACTGTGGGAGGAAACCGGAGAACCCGGAGGAAACCCACGCAGACACAGGGAGAACATGGAAACTCCACCCAACCAACCAACCACTTCCAAATTAGTCACTGAGAGGCAAACATGCTAACCACTAAGCCACCGTGCCGCCATAACACATAATAATGTGTGTTTAAATTAAACCAACTTTTAAAGTTTTCTTTCCTAAAACTCTAAAAGTTTTCCAGGTGAAAGACTTAAATAAGTGCAGCTAGGAGAACTAAATTTAAAGTGTTCTAATCTTAGATAATAGGCTGCATGTGGAAAAGCTAAGGGGCACATTTATCCTCAGTCTCTTTGGTCTATAGTTTTATTCATCCATGATTAGCAGCTCCCATTAAGGCCTATCTGCTGTGACATATGGAGAGCAGAGCACTTAGCACTTGGCTCTTTTTCGTTTTCTGAATGGTGATTGACAGAAGGCTTCCTTCGCAGTGATTTTACTAACTGCTGCCTGTCGCAGTACGGCAATACTGTGCAAATGTGTGACGGTTTGGTATAGACAGAGATGTATTGCCTCCCCTCACCTGCAATAAGATCTGCCTCGATATTAAAACTCCTTCAAATCAAAGAGCATTTTGTGCACAACTGCTCAGTGAAAGTCTTTCAACCAACAATTTCTGAAAAGGGCTGTTGAGTCTAAATGACTGTCACTGCATTAGCATTCTGTATTTGTAACTAATATTAATACTTCTGTAAAAAAAAAAGGTGTGAGTAATGACAGATGATATTTTTATTTGACTTAAAACTTATTTTACCTGCTTAAAACTGTTGACTAAGTGCCTCCAGTAAAGTTCTTAAAAATTTATGTAGATAAGGGCAACATTAATCCATCAAGACTTGTTAAGTGCTGAAGGCATTGCTGCTATAGTTGGGTGGGAGTCCTTCCAGGTTTCCCTTCATGCTTTACCCAATTGCTCAATATTTATAGGGCATTAAATGAAACCATGCTGCTCTTTTGCATTTAGTCCATTTTCAGAAGGCCAGAGTCAGGTAATTTTTCCATAAATGATCCGTATCTAACTTTATTTTTTATCCTTCTTGCTCTGTCAGGTGCATTCCAGAGGTCCACCTTGGCAGCTAGAGGAGAGGTTGGCCTCAGTCATCATGACAGGGTTGCCACAGGAAGGACCTTCCCTGGCTGTGTCTGGCCTTTTCCTCTGTTTCCTGTCTTTTAGCATCTTGGATGTGCTGTCCCAGAATGAACCTGTTCCTACAGAGCCCAGTTCAAATGCACAGCTGCTCAACAGACCAGAGTGTACTCAACAAGGGCACCCCATTGTTTCTATTCAGGGTAGGTGTTGGCAATCTGCCACCATACAAGTAGCTCATATGTACTACACCTTATGTGCTTTGGGGTAAAAAAGCTATACTGTCAAGTGTACATTACTAGAATCGTCTTAATTTCTGCCTGAATGTGATTCATAGGGGCAACAAATCTATATTATTACCATAGTGCTATATGATTCAGGTTATGTATATACTTACATTTTGAAAATGCTATTTATTACCAGTCATATAAATAACACTTTGAAGTTGTTTTTTTTTCCGTTTTTTGCTATAATGACAGTGCATTCAAACTACTTGGACTTTAAGCATTCTGCATTAATCACAATATTGTGAAAAGCATGTTGTATGTATATATATATATATATATATATATATATATATATATATATATATATATATATATATATATATATATTCTGTGTCTCTTTCTCAGCAGAAATATTAGTGAATATCCCAGTTCATAAGAAAAACACAGTTTTATTTTGCCTTACATTGATTAGAATGGAAAATGCCTTGTCCCTACAGAAACTCAGTGACCTGATTAGGGAGGCGATGTGCTTTGGATAGAGCAGAGGAAACTATATCAGAATGTTCATACTCGTCTATGTTTTTTTCTGTAAGTCTGCTTCACATGCCAAACAGTGTACAAAGTACAAACAGAGATGGCATGTGCTGATGTCTGGAATTGCTGAGAACATTGTGGGTTCTTGGAGAGATAAATGATGCTTATTTCCTCAAGACTCTTCATCTTCTTTCACGTCAGCGCGTGAATAGAACAGAACGTGAAGTTTGACTCCAGAAATGTGCTCAGTGCTGAATATGCCAGGCCATGTGTTTGGGATAGACAGCAGATAAAGATATGAATTCGGTATGATGGATGACCCGCTGGTGATTGCCTAGTTTGTATTACAGCCAAGCATTGTTTTTGTTCAAGTCTCCACGGAGTTTGAAGAGAAGTTCAGGAAATGGTCAACAGGGAAATAGAAATGACAGCCACAGGGTGTGATATTAGTGGAACTCTACCCAGACATTAGAGCCACCATAGTTTATAAGGACATTGCCTGTGGCCAGCACATTTTATTGCTTCTGAGAGGACTTGTGTGTTTCTATCCAGAAAGATGATATTTTCTGCAGGAGTAAAGCTCTAACAGGTTGGGGATGAATCATTGTTTTTGATATTTGGTAGCAAACAGTACGTCAAAAAAGCGAGAGAAGCAAGCCGATACCCTTCATTTGTTTTTTACTTTCACCTTTCACAGAAATGGTTAGCAAATAGTTTATCATGCTATTCCATACACGTTTGTCATGGCCATTCATCAAAGCAAAAAGAATGTAGGCATTCCTTCATGATAAGAGCTCCTGAAGAATTGGCTCTGCATTGTAAGCTTGCACACCTTAAATGCCCTTTTATACAAACTCAATTGCATAGAAATCCCTCAGTATACCTTAAAGTCTTCTTTTATACTGGAGCAGTGGTATGGAAGTTGTGCTACAATGAAGGTGTCGTTAACTCTGAGATTAGTGTCTTTGATGGATAAGACTTTTTTTTTTTTCGCTCAGAACTTCTAAGCAGCTACAGAGAGTTACCTGAGGACGAAGGATGGGGAAGGGGCCCAGACTTTAATCTTTGCTCTGGTCTTTGAATGGTTCTTGAATGATTGTAAAGGTCTGCGGAGCTCTGTTTTTAGAGAGGCTCCTCTTTTAATGCTGGTCAAGTGCAGTGAAGTATAGCAGCATTAGTTTTTCGGGTGGCTTCCGGTGCCTCATAGAGTGGCATTTGTTGCTGAGCCTCATACTTTCATGATTACATTAACCTGGTGTTAACACAAAGGCAGGATACTTAGCTAAAGAGCATTCACTCAAATTAATGCCAAATTAATGTCCATATACACAAATCAAGCCGAACATTAAAACCACATCATGATTTCCTAACTTATTGTCCATTTAGTCAACTTCACAAACCACAGAGAGGTGTGTGTATGTGTGAGGTTGGTATGAGTGGATAAGACATGTTTTGAAGCACTGTCAACTCACTGTCCACTCCATTTTACATTATTATCTTATTGTTTCAGGCTGTAGATGTAAAGACAGAGATAGTAGCCAATCCCCTGTTGCAGTTTTTAATCTGTAGGCAAGGCCTGTGCTGTCTTAAATGGTTAATGTTTACACAGACATGCTAATTTTAGCCTAAAATATATAGGATGTATATACTTTACACACATAATTTAAGTTTAAGATTATTTATTGATATAGTGCTTTTTACAATAGTACATTGTGACAAAGCAGCTTTACAGTGTTCTGAGCCTGAACCCCCCATCCCCCCCCCCCAAAGTCAGTGGCAGGAAAAACTTGGTTTTTAAGGAAGAATCATTGGGATAACCAAGGCTCTGTGAGGGACTGATCCATGTACAGAATGTGCAATAATCAGGTGTCTATTTTTTAAAAATTGGAAAATCTCTTTCAATTGTAGAAAATAGTTCAGTGAGACCTTCCTGACAGGACTGCAATGCCACCAGTATAACAGAAATCCAGGTTCTGTCCAGTAATTGTTGACACAGTACAGCGCCCCATTTATTAATGACATTAAGATTTTCTAGAATTTGGTCATGCTGTAGCACCTCCCGCTAATTGTTAAACAGTTTAGTGGGGTAGACCAGATGTCACTGTTGCCTCTAATTCTAAACAAAAACAATAATAGTGACCAATTGAGTTCATTTTGTGTCTATTCACTTTATTAACTTATAAATCCATCAATGGCACTGCTGAGGATGATCCGACCTTCAAATAGTCTTTTCCTGCTTGTGATTCTGTGAGGATTTATTTCAAAAGGCATTTGCTGCTCTTCAAACTTCCACTGTTCATTAGCACTTGTTCAGCAAATTAATGAAAACAAAGCAACACAAAAGCAAATATTTTTCCCAGATGTTTAATTAGGTTCTAGTTACTCATGTTTAGTGTTAGGCTTATGTTTAAGGTCAATTTATGCGGACACTGAAAAACACGTGTGAAAGTCGTATAAACAGTTAATCTAATACTATTAAATAGTTCTATAAATTGTACATAACAGTTGAGTAACAAACCAGTTTATGATGTCTGAATATTTCATAAAATAATATTTCCAGTGTTTCCCGATCAACGTTGTTTTTTGTAAGTATATACATATATGGAAGCGGCAAGGTGGCTTAGTGTTAGCACGTTCGCCTCTCAGCACTAGGGATTCCCGGTTCAAATCCAAATTTGGGAGTTTTCATGTTCTCACCGTGTCCGCATGGGTTTCCTCCGAGTTCTCCAGTTTCCTCCCAAAGTCCAAAAACATGGCTCAAGGTCAACCGAATGCTCCAAATTTCCTCATATAGAGTGTGTTTGTTTGTGTCTGTGTGAGTGAGTGTTTATCTGCCCAGCGTCTGAAATGTTCTCCCCTGGCTTGGCATGGGGAACCCCCTCTGTGACCCTAGTAGAGGATAAAGCAGAAGATAATGAATGTATTTACACATATAGTTTTTTAACCCCTTTAATTTGTTGGCTATGTGTACCTACATTATTAGGACCAGGACCTTTAAGCAGCACTTCTTGATAAAACAGATGTTGGTACCTTTTACCCTCATAACTTTAGTGCAAATAGATTGAAGGGGGAATTAGACCCAGGTCTAATTATGAAATTAATACCAAAGGGGAATGAACTACCAGAAACGTTTAAAATCATCCTGTTTAAGATACTTTTAGAAATCATACTTCAATTCCTAGGTGCCTTGTGTCTACATCAGCTTGTAGATTTGATCCTTTCAGCTCAGCCTTTAGTGCTCTCCTCAAAAAAGTAAGTAATCTTCCAGAAGAGTGCAAACAACAAATCTCACTGCCCAGCATCTTTTGTTCTTTTCTTCCATGACTGCTGTAGTTGCCCTAGGATTGTTTCTCAGACACTTCTTTACATGGAAAAACCCTGTTGCAACAAGGAAACCATGTTGTTAGTAGTATAAAGGCTGTAGATTCCTTTGATAGTATATGCATTTTGACTACTGCCGGGCTAGAAATAACATAATTGCTGCGAGACTCATTAAGCTTTTATCTTTTAAACCTACAGAATTTAACCCACTGTTTCTTGGTCAATGTGTTTGGCATATGTTTCTGTGTTTTGTAGTGTCCATGCAATCCCACTGCAATCACAGCCAGGGCAAGTCTAAAGGTGGAATATTTCTTCTTCTTTTAAGAGACATTTATAATTTCTGCCTGGCTGAACAGCTGTGTTGGCCCTCTATTCAACTGGTTTGTCTCTTGCTGCCCCAGTGCATTAAGGCCTCCTTTTCTGCAACATGACATTTCTTTGCCCATTCATCGTTGTCACTTTTTGATTATCAGTATGGGATGAATTAGATTTGTGGTGCATTTGCTGCCTGTCTGCTGATGCAGTAGCCACCTCCCCCTTGAGGACAAAAACAATGTGAAAATCACACAACAGGAAGAAAAAACAAAGGCAAATTTGGTGTTTGCTCAGATAAGCTGCCGTCTGCCTTCTTTGATAAGATTATTGGTGTTCCATTGAGAGGACAAGTCTTTTGAGAGGCGACAGGAAGAATAAGGGTGTATATGGAAATAGACCAAGAGGTGTCTTAGTACTGGTTCTGCACCAACTGCTACTTGTTCTATGGTCTCTATGGTCCAGTTGTTTCTACAACATGAGAAGTGCTTTTATAAAGTCATTAATATGATTATTTTGATAAATTTGTTTTGATTATTTGCCCAGCGATGGATTGGCGCCCTGTCCTGGGTCTATCTGCCCAGCGCCCGAGACGTTCTCCCCTGGATGGGCATGAGGAACCCCACCGCGACCCTAATAGAGGATAAGCGGAAGATAATGAATGAATGAATGAATGTTTTGATTATTCTCATACATGCATTAGATTATTGTGCATGGGCCGTTTTACATCTTTTAAATGAGTGATTTAAATTAACCGAATTTGTTGCCTTATCTTTTAAATTGTTGGTTAGAATGTATTATTTAGCAAATCTGGCACATTCCTGCATTTGCAAAGATAGTGCGCCTATAGCACTGACCAGGAATTAATCATTGTCACAGAAACTGATTAAAGTTTCTTGCAGCTTTTGGACTACGCTATGTTCGAGCCTTCAGTGTGTCCGCAGAAAAAAAAAACTCTTAAAGTTCAAGTGTGTTTCAAGATTGAGTTTATATGTAAAAAGTATGATCGTGTTATACAGTTATGAGTTCAAATTGTTCATGATGAGCAGATTTGAGAGGTCCGTAGTTAATAGCAACATAACTGCATAAATTGTCATGTTATGCTAGCTAACATTTTAAAGCAGCTTATATTTACTTTGTTACCAGTACATTAATATTTGGAATATATAAAAAAATAATAATTACAATTACAGTTCTCCAGTGATGAAAGGCAGTGCTTTTTCAATTATAGACATTTAAAAAGTTTATTAGGGACATTACTACACCATGCATATAGTCAGCTGAAAGTTTAACTGATTATACTGAGGGTTATAAGATTATGGTTAAATTAGATTTATATTCAGAATTAAATGCATCATATCAGATGAAAGGAATTCCAAACTAAGCATATGCATATTGTGAAAGGATCGCTGTGGCGTGGGGGAGAACACTGAGAGCCATGGATAATGGACTTTAATATGGTTAATTAATGCACCTGTCGTGGCTCCACCTAATAAAATGTGCAATCTTTAAAACCAGGAACAGTGCATCCCCCCCGTTACACTTATTTATTGCCAAGTCTTTTCTACTGCCACAATACTAAGCCATTGTCCACCTTGCTAAATGTTTTGTACTAGGCTTGTGGCTGTGGTTTGATCAATGCAATGCAGTTTAAGTGTAAACCCCAATTGTAGTAAATGCCACTAAGGAGTGCAAAGTAAAAAATGAGTGTACATCAGAGGTAGTAGTATCTTTTGTAGTATCTTTGTTACTTATATTGTGAAGAAACTTGTATTTGTCAAGTATGACCTCTGTCATGCCTGCAATGCTGACTGTTATTCTTACATAGCAATCCAATGTCAGGGTTGTAGAGGAATCCATCAAATTTGCAGAGAGCTGTCACACTTTAACCTCTGCTTCCTCATTGTAGACATTTTTAGCCACAAGGAGCTTGCTGTGGCAGCAGCAATGAAAATTCCCCACTAAAGCACCTTACTCAGATGGAAGCTTCATATCGGTTTTAAACATAGATTTCAAGTTGAATCTGTTGTGACATTTGAATGCCACAATACATATATAGTTAACATATGCATCGTACAATATGCTTGTTAGATGGTGTATACAAAATATGTTCTTGTTGCTTAGTAAACACCACCCTAACAAATAAAACCCCAAACTGATGTTGGCAGGGGCTGACATCTGTTTTAACATTGCTGTGTTTAATAACCTTTAATTACATTAATGTGTGACATGCAGCTTGAGATAATAGAACATAATTATTCGGCAGTTATAGGCATGAACCATAAACAGTAAGCATGTGGTGATAAATGGCCGTGGTGTTGAACATAACACCTGTACTAATTGACTAAATGGATTGGAACATGGTGAATTAACACGGCATCCTATGTACAGTTGGCATGAGAGAAAGTGATGTTGGTACTTTAATATAATGTGTGCTCAATCTGTAATCTGTGATGAGAAAATGAATGTAAAGGATTTACTTTATGTAAATATAAAGCATTGCATTCCCATTTTACTATTTGAATGTAATAGTTTTTATTTTATTTTATCTTAATAACAATAACAAACAGAAACTTAAACTATTAAAACTTGGTGCCTTTACTGTATTGACATTTTACCAATGATGATGAATTTTCTTTTGCCCATTGCATTATTTTATACACTAATTTGTTAGATTTAATTCCAAAATTTAATTTTCTGTATATTGCTAGAGTTGTACATGCTGTACATTAAAAAAAAAAAAAAAAAAAAAAAAAAAAGCATAATGAAACCCAGTCTCTAGATTTACAGCTGACACGATGTTCATCATCATTATCTTCCGCTTATCCTCTATTAGGGTCGCGGTGGGGTTCCCCATGCCCATCCAGGGGAGAACGTCTCGGATAGACCCAGGACAGGGCGCCAATCCATCGCTGAGCACACACTCACTCACACAGACACACTCTAAACGGGGCAATTTTTGAGAATTCAATTAACTTGATCCATGTTTTTGGACTGTGGGAGGAAACCGGAGAACCCGGAGGAAACCCACGCAGGCACGGGGAGAACATGGAAACTCCACCCAGATGGGGATTCGAACCGGGAATCCTTAGCGCTGAGAGGCGAACGTGCTAACCACTAAGCCACCGTGACACGATGTTCTCTTTTATAAATTACTGTTATCTTGTTATTTTTTTACTCCAAACATGTTTGTGGAGATTGTGGCCAAATGTGTTTTTTAGGATTGTGGTGATTTTGAATACATTAATTTATAGAATTTGTGTCTTTTTTTAGTCTGGTTTGATTAATTATTCCATAGCAATGTTCAAACTGGGAACTTGGTGAAGCCCTAAAATCTCCCATTGAACAGGTTGCTAGTATGTAAATTCTAAATATATAAATGCGGTATAGACATAATTGATGAAGTCACTTTTCATGTTGGGGATGTTGGACACTTGCCTACATCAGGAAATTGTAAGCAGTAATTGGCCAAATGCTTTTTGCAGATTAAATGAACGAAACCGTGCCTGTTGCAGGAAAATTCACTTTGTTTGCCCCTATAAATTCTCTATGACACAGTAGATATAGTGGATTTATTCAGAAAGTACATTAAGTAGGAAAAATATTTAATAACAAATTACAGTGTATGTGGAAGACCATCAGGGTCCTGTCAAGCTGCCTTTGCCACTTTAGATGAGTTGCCTCATCTAAAAAAATGACTTTACTTTATTCTAAAAACTTTTTGGATTCTTTTATTTAAATCTTAATGCAATAATTTAAATAGTATATATGACTTTTGTTACCTTTACATTTTATTGGTAAACTTTTTATAATCCTATTAGAACCACTAAGCATTTCATTGTGTGGTCTATCCTTTAATAAATTAATAGACTTTAATAAAATTTATTGACTTTAAATCATGTTTGGGGCGGCACAAAAATATTAATTAAGATCAATTGAATTCTTCAAATTTCCCCATATAGAGTGTGTTTGTGTGTGTGTGAGTGAGTGCGTGAGTGAGTGAGTGTGTGCCCAGTGATGGACTAGCATTCTGTCCTGGGTATATCTGCCCAGCGCCCGAAACGTTCTGGGCATGGGGAACCCCCCGTGACCCATGTAGAGGATAAAGCGGAAGAAAATGCCTCTCTATAAGTCAGTGTCTACCTTGTGCTGGTGCACAGATGCTTATTAAGCTTTAAATAGTGTTTGCACCATACATAAAATAAATTAAAGAGACAAATAGGAGGAACCTACCAATCTGTTTCTGAGTCCGCTGCATGAATCGAGCTTTAGCCCTGCTTACAACAAGGTTTATCTAAGGCGTTCTGCAACACTCAAGTCAACTTGTAGCAAGCGCAACTAATCGCCCTTTGCTTCTGGCTACATCCAGGAGGGGAGTTGACTTCTAAATGCACGCATCTTACTTCACTGTGCTGCTTCCCTTGCTCACCTTTCAGGGTAAATAAAAAATAGGGCACCAAAGAGGCAGTCAGCACAGGACAGGTAAACGGGGCCAGGCGTTGTCAAAACATGCGCGAGAGGATTAAGGTAAATGTCAATGCAACCCTCAAGAAAAACCCAAAATTGGCAGTGTCCCATAAATAGCTTTGGCTTTGTCGATGTTTATTGTTACTGTTGCTGCTTTTTCTCATATTTGTGTTGCAAAAAAGTGAAATATACATATCATTTGAGTATTATGATTGTGCACGTGGAATTGTGCACAACCACTAATGACACTAAATCTTTCCACAAGGGTTTGACATTTATGTTGTGCCTTTCTTGGTCTTTCAGATATTTAGTTCACCTGAACTCCCATTTTTATATTTTTTGCCAGCTTTATAGTCATGATTTGCTTTTAGGTTTGTACACATTTGCATAAGAAGATTGTAAGGAAGTGTTGTTGCTAAACTGCGTAAATAATCTACTTTCTCATTCTCAGCTTTTAAACCTTGCTTTGTGCTTAGTTTAGCAAATAAACAGAAATGAGAATTAAGCATGATTTAATATAGTACTTAATAGCCCTTTCCGTCCTTAATAGAGAGCGTATTTATTACAGTTCTGTGACAGTCTGTGTAAAAGGTATTTTATTTTGCCTTGAGTGTCAGTGATATAAACTGCTAAATTATCCTTCATCCCCCAGAACTGGTAGCTAATGCATTAATCTCCTGGTATGAGATCAGCAGAGGAAAACAGCAATGATCATCTGTCAGCGCTGAACTTCGGCCCATAGATTTTAGGAAAGCAAACATATTTTTGCCTCTTTATTGTGCATGGACTGCCAGGCACAAGACACTTTATAAGGTGAAGAGGTTTGTCATGCATATAAATGCAGAAGTAAGTAAGGGAATAAATGTCTTCTTGAAACCCTTAGCATTAATTTACCTTTCACAAACACTCCAAGGTGTATTTATGAAATGCTTTTACATTATTTCATTACTTTGTTAAGGCATTTATAAATCATATATTTTGCATGAAAAAAATAAGTTTTTTTTGGCTTTACTATTAAGCTTCACATGTCTGATTAGATCAGGCTAAAACAAGTCACTGCAGCTTCTTGGCTTAAGTTCTTTTTGTTTATTAGGCAGCTGTAACACTATCGCACACAGTTGAGCACTGCGCTTTTAACTGTTTAAACTGTTTAAAGTGTGTTGTATGTATTTGAAAATTTTAATTTATTTCTTCAGTAAGAACACAATATATATATATATATATATATATATATATATATATATATATATATATTATATATATATATATAAATAATCATGTATATGTGTCTGTGTACTGTATGTGTGTATGCATTCTTGTTAACACAATATCTAATCATGTAATAATGGCGACATTAAGACACATGGTCCAGATGACCTGCAAAATTTCAAACTACACTTTATAATGCAGAAGAAATGTGATTTGAGTGACTTTGTGACTTTGGATGTGGCTTGTTTGTTTGTGTTAAAATTGCTGGTCTAAGAATTTTAGAAACTGCTGCTTTGGTGGCTTTTTCATATTTAACTATCTTTATTGTTTACAGAGAAAGGTCTAGAAAAAATGAATATGATGTAAATGCCAATAACCATTCTGATTATATCTGGCTAGAAAAACAGCCTGATCTGTTAGAAAAACAGCAGTAACTGAAATAACCAACTACGTACAGCTAATAACATATGCAGAAGAGTATCTTTAAATGCACAAGAAATTGAACCTTCAAGGATGAGGGTTACTCCTAAAGCTATAATTTGCAGAGGTAGATAGATAGAGGTAAAGTCATGATTGTTTATATATATTTATTTATTAATTTTTCTGTGCGCTATATATATATATATATATATATATATATATATATATACCCCTAGCAAAGTTTGACTTGAATTTACTTTTATTCAACCAGAAATTTTATTTTCGACTGGAAACGACACAGGCATCTCCCAGGAGATAATATGATGATGTCCTAGAGGTATCATTGTGGTAAAAAATATTTCTCAGCTTTTATTCACATTTGAACAAAAACTAGCACATCCATAATTTTTCATACCATTCTCAATAACTAATAGAAAAGCCTTTATTGGCTATTACAGCAATCAAACGCTTCCTGTAATTGCTGACCATTCATCTTTAGTGATGAGCTCCTATATATATAACGGCGGCACGGTGGCTTAGTGTTTAGCACGTTCGCCTCTCAGCGCTAGGGATTCCCGGTTCGAATCCCCATCTGGGTGGAGTTTCCATGTTCTCCCCGTGTCTGCGTGGGTTTCCTCCGGGTTCTCCGGTTTCCTCCCACAGTCCAAAAACATGGATCAACTTAATTGAATTCTCAAAATTGCCCCCTTAGAGTGTGTCTGTGTGAGTGAGTGTATGCCCAGCGATAGATTGGCGCCCTGTCCTGGGTCTATCTGCCCAGCGCCCGAGACGTTCTCCCCTGGATGGGCATGGGGAACCCCACCGCGACCCTAATAGAGGATAAGCGGGAGATAATGAATGAATGAATGAATATATATAAATATATATATCACATGTTTTCTTGAAACAATTTAAAAAGAACATGACGTTCTTATGAGAAGCAATGCAGGGTGTGGCAAAAAGCTGGAATACTAATAAACAACATGTGCTCCTCAGAGGACTATGCTTACACAATACTGCTCTCTGCTATGAATGTCTTTCATTCTGATGCCATATTATTTGGAATAATTCAAAGTTTATCATTTAACATAAATCTTTATTTTATTTTAATCTAACATAAGATTTTAGTCCTTACTCCAGCGAGGGTGTGTATTCCATTTATGTTCTCTCCATTTATGAAATCGCTTAATAATTCTATGAAGTGTTGCATCCTCCACACTTTTGTATTAATTTGCTTGTTGTATTTGACCAAAACATCTGGATGACTAAGTTCCTCGACTGAGATATGAAGTTTATAATGAATAATTTTTATCTTGGAAGGAAACTTAACATGTAACAAATATGGCTCAAAGTTATTTTTTAATTTGAGGTGTGCCATTTGATTTAATTAGAGGATTACGTAATCATGAATATCTTCATGAAGATAAAAGAATTGTTTTAAGTAAATCATAGTCACAGCCTTCTTCTGAAAAATCTTTGTAGTTTGTAGTTAATAATTGTTGTTTAGATAAGATTAAAATAACCCCAAATTGGGACACTGAGGTTTTGTTTAAAGTGTCATGATGGCATGTAAATGATTGTAGTGGTCTGTTTCTTTGGGGATCCAGGTTCGAATCCTGATCGTGGTGGAGCTTTAGTGTTCTCACCCTGTCCAAGTTGAGGAGTTTTTTCCTGGTCTCCTGAGAAATATATATATATATACTCGGGTGGCACGGTGGCTTAGTGGTTAGCACGTTCGCCTCTCAGCACTTGGGATTCCCGGTTCGAATCCCCATCTGGGTGGAGTTTCCATGTTCTCCCTGTGTCCGCGTGAGATTCCTCCAGGTTCTCCGGTTTCCTGCCACAGTCTAAAAACATGGATCAAGTCAATTGAGATGTGTTTGTGTGCATGTCTGTGTGTGTGAGTGTGTGCCCAGTGATAGATTGGCGCCCTGTCCTGGGTGTATCCCGGGACAGCCCGAAAAGTTCTTCCCTGGATGGGCATGGGGAACCCCCCCCCGCGACCCTAATATAGGATAAAGCGGAAGATAATGAATGAATGAATGAATGAATGATTATATATACACACACACACATTTACATTTACATTTAGTCATTTAGCAGACGCTTTTATCCAAAGCGACTTACAAATGAGAACACCACAAGTCAGAAGCCATGGAGAAAACCAACTACACTGTAAATTCATCAAACCTGATTGTTATTCGATGCTGCGGCCCCTCCACCCCGCCCCCTTTTTTTTCTACAACAGGTATTTGTTAAAGAGATGCGTCTTCAGTAGTTTCTTAAAACTGTTTAGTGATTCTGCCTTACGGACACCCACACACACACACACACACACACACACACACATATATATAGTGTGTGTGTGTGTGTGTGTGTGTGTGTGTGTGTGTGGGTGGTGTGTGTGAGTGAGTGAGTGTGGGTGTCTGTGGTCTGTGTCTGTGCTAGGGAGTGTGCCCAGAAGTAGATTGATGCCCTGTCTTGAGTGTTGATCTGCCCAGAACCCAAAGCATTCTCCCATGTAAGGGCAGGTACAGCCCTCCCTGAACCTAGTGGATGATTAAGCCAAGATAATGAGATAAGATGAGATAAGATGTTTCGAAAAAACTCTAATGAAAATTTTGCCAAATTTAACACTGAGAATAAATATATTGTATAATGATTAACTAACCGTAAACAACTTCTTGTCACATAGAACAATCAGTGCCATCATTATACAAACCCTGTCAAATTAAAAGTACAAAAATAAAACACTTAATCATTTTGTTGTTTTTTGTAAATCTAATAACATTTTGGGTAAAATACTTGCAATACACTTCAAAGGTTTTTGTAAGTAAAGACTATTGTAACAGATGGCCTTAACAAATTGTGTAAAATTTAATAAGAGAATTTACAGGGGAGTTTTAATTAATTTAGCTAAGGTGAATGGAATTTTTATAGTGATAAATATCATGCTATTTTAATACATATTGAAATGGCCCTGCATATTGGAGTACTCAACACACACTGCGCTATCATGCAACATTAAAATATTATGCTAGAAGAAAGCTATTTATCAATTGGGTCAACTGACTCACAGCTGATCAAGCTCTATTTGTAGCTAACTGACTTAAGTTCTAATCTAATTGCTCGATAAAACAAGCCACAGTGACATTTGAATGGACAAGTCTAAATCCTAACTCATTTTATTTAACCAATAGATTCATCAGCATCTGCTCACCCCAGCTGCTCAGCACCATGTTTTTTCTCCCTGTTGTTTTGACATAAAGAAAAAAAACAACAACAACAAAAAAACATTATGACTAATTCTATGGAAAATATAATAATGTGATTCCATTACTAGTCACTTTTTATTGCAAGTATTTTTGGTGGAGTTCTTTGAGTTTGGGGCTTCGTCTCTGTGTGTTTTAGACTGTGGTTTGTCTCATAATCACACATTATAAATATAATCCTGCATACCGTTTGATCCATTTAGTGATGTCACTTTCAAAGAACTGCTCAGAGGTCCTGGTCTCAATCAAAATATAACAAATCTCTTTTCATTCCACTCCCAAATCCTATTTTGTAAACCATGTTGATGTCACCAAAAGATCAAACTGTTTTATTTTGAACATAATAGTCTTTCTGTGTCATTTTGTTCCTATTTCAATAAGACCCATTGGGTGCCTAAAATATCTGCCAGGCCAAATTGTTTTGATTTACAGAAGCTGGTGTCAAACAGTGCTCCTCTGTGTGGCGTTTTCTAGAAAGGAGAGTTTTGACTAAGTGTCATGTTGAATTAGGATCAGCAGCTATGATATGGTACAGTGAACATTGTACCTCTCTGCTGGGGCTCCCTTATGACTCTGAGCTGAACCCAATGCCAGAGCTTAATTTAAATCGCCAACTTAAATTTGTACAGGCACCTGTTTGTGTTTATATGAATTAAACATGACGGGGACTATGACATTAAAATGATTTGTGAGCTTTTTTTATTTATAGAGGAAATGAACAAAAAGTTAGTTCTATAGCTTGGCACGATATGAGCATCAAGAACTGTTTGGTGGAATGTGGTTGCTTTTCACTTGTGTGGAATTGGAAGTAGCGTTGCTGAGGTGTGAGACATGCAAAGTGTTTATTATTATAAGCACATGATTACACCAGTATTACATTTACATTCAATCATTTGGCAGACCCTTTTTTCCTAAGTGACTTACAAATGAGAACAACACAAGTCAGTAGTTACAAAGAAACCGGGCAACACTGTAGAATTAATCAAGCCTGATTATTATCCGGTCCCGCGCAATTCTTTTTTTATTTTTTATATCAGGTGTTTGTGAAAGAAGTGTGTTTTGAGTTGTTTCTTAAAGATGTTAAGTGACTCCGCCTTACGAACAGAATTGGGAAGATCGTTCCACCATTTTGCAGTGGTGAAGGCTACAAAGTGAGGATTAGCACCATTAATTTAAATTTAATATGAATGAACATATTGCCACATGCTACAGATTTTTACATGCCACAGCATGTAGAAATCATTATAAAAGAAAAAAGCCTTCTTTGTATTTATTCATTTATTTATTTTTGCACATGGTATTAACAACCCTATTCAAGTCATTAATTGGGAAAAGCCAATGCATCCCCATAGACAATTTTCCATCGATTTGCTGTCTGCTATGTGAAAAAGACAGGTATGCCGAACCATGTGCTAAATTTTAGATTTTTGTAACAGTATCAGTATTTCAATCAATTCTGTACTTATGTATCTTTATCTATACAATTTTTAAAAATAAGGTGGAGAAACTGATTTGTTATGAGACATATTTTCAAATTTCATCATATATATATATATATATATATATATATATATATATATATATATATATGACTATCAACCATAAACTGTTAAGTAGCTTAAGTCTTCTATACAACAAGGATATACAAAAAATCTATTTGAAAAAACTGCAACAATTCTAGTCTTTAATTCAAAGATTTTTAAAAATCAAGGTCCATTGTTGACAGCGCTGTGTTCTCTTCCTGTGCTATTGTGCTCCTGAAACATACATATTTAAATTTTTGTTGCTTTTTGAAAAAAAATGTCACAACTTTTCCAAAAATGAAGTTTATGTTTATATGTAATCAATGAGAACTCTTTTTGAACTCTCGAAAGTCTCTTGTTTACCTATTTTTTTGTGTCCAAATCTTTAGCACTAAGCCCGTGGATTTCCACTTTCTCTCACCCCGGCGTACGAGACTACTCCCAGCTGACACTTGATCTCACACGGAATGAGCTGATAGTAGGAGCAAGGTGATATTTTTACTTCTGATATATGCAGCTCTGTGTACTTTTTTAGGAGAAAAGTGTAGTACTTCTGCTTATTTATTTATTATTATTTTAAATTGTTCAATTAGTGGCTTACATTTTAGATGTGTAGTGGTATAAGAAAAAAACATGCATTGCAAGCACTTATCACCTAATATTTTTGCCTGTCCTATTGTTGTTACAGAAACTACCTCTTTCGACTGAACCTTAGTAACATTACACTTATTCAGGTAAGCCATGCGTTTCATGTTACTGTATTTTATGGTCATGCTTCTGGGAAAATCTTTTCTCTTAAATTATTTTTCTATTATGTAAATTATTTGGCCGTGTAAAGATGTTGGCTGATGGGCTTACCCGAGAATTTGACCTCAAATTTCTGTATAGGCTTTACAGCCAACATTTCAAAGAGAAAAGATGGATCTGGTATTTTAAGCTGTAGATTTCTAGCTGTGCTTAACACTCAAATTGCAGCCTCAGACCTTTGTATTCCATATGACTTTGTGAATGTTGAACACAGATGGGAAATGTGTAAAATGCAGCATTTTCTACCTTCGTGAGTTAAAAAAAATGGTTTATTTGACTCCTGTCCAGGTATTTTGCAACACTATTTATATCAGTGGAGCAAAACAAAGCCAGGAGTTAAAGTTTCAAAGCAAAACTTTACCATACTGTCTTAACCAGTGTTTACCATATAGTGTTCTTAACTACAGACAGAATGAAATTAAAGATATTGAATGTGTCTTTTAATAGCCCTTAGTAATCACATCAGCATTAAATTAGGGTTATAATTAGAAAAATTTACTTCACTATTTGATTTTTATAATTGCAGGTTGCCATGCAGTAAAGTATCTTAATCTAACATCGTAGCTTTACATCTGATATCAGGTTCTTTTCATTAAATTTTGATTTTAATTAAATCATTATTGTCAAATGGAATGTCTGATACTGTGCCCTAAAACTTCTAAAATATTTGGCTCATTTGTCAGCAAATTGATTCTCACCTATATTGTTATTAGTTAACCTTGTTGTTCGTCTTAGTTGTCTTAGTGTCTTATTAGAATTCTTGAACGCTTCCTTTTGGTGAATTTTCAAATTTTAGAATGGGATTATTCTAAAGGTTTTATAGAGACTACTTTTTGGATCTTAGTATCTGAACCCAAATCAAATGTTTTTTTGGTGGGGTTTGTGAACAGGTTGCCAGTGATTAAAATGCTTTAAGATGATCATCCTGTCAGTAAACTGATTGTTTGAACATCTTTTTTACTCATTATAATTTTCACAGTATTTCAATTAGAGGATTTGTTTCTGATCTGGTAATGATGATAAAACAATCAGACAAGACTCTAAAAGCCTTGATAATTGTTTCTTTTTTCATGAATTTTTAATAGTATGTGAAGGTAAACTCTTATAAAGATTTAACAACAAGCCAATATGAATATATATACAAGATAATCATTGTATTTTATCTGCAATCAAAATGCTAGCAAACGCAACGGTTGGGCCAAGCAAATCACAGTGACATCTTGAAATAAAGCACTTGCACCATAATGCCAAACACATTAAGTAATTTAAACTTGAAATCACAAAATAAGAAACAGAAAAAGACAAGGCCATGCAAGAACCATTGCTCTATGGGATTGTCTTCTCGTAGACCACACACACTTTGCTGTATCCAACTGCTTTTGGCAGTTGAATGAAATCCACTGCGGTGTCAGTATTGTTTTGCTATAATCTTGTTTTGACAAGTATTAGAATTTACTGAAATTTACCTTTATTGGCAACATACACTTAAAACATACAGTAGGTGTTCATAAAAGTTTCAGTGGCCCCTAATGATTTTAGTTGATTGTCTAAATACACCACACAACTGTTTTTTTAAGTTTTGACTTGCATATTAAGCCTAGCGAAGCAGAGTAATGTAATTATGTGTATCATAATGTATGTTAGGCATTTCACTGTATAAAAGCTACAGCTGCAATCAAGAGTCATAAACAAACAGATGTGAACAAGGTCTATTTTCCACAGCATTCATAATGATTGCAAATGATTTCAGCTTGGGGCAAAACAGCTTATAAGTAAAAGATTAAATGGCTTTTTACTCATGACTGTTTTAATCTTGTGTTTAATTTTCTGGTGTATAATTGCCCAGCTTCCTGCAGAAAAAATACATTTTGCATAATACTTATCGCAGTATTTCAGTTCAAACATTTAGAATGAGAGTTTTAACTTTGAATTTATGTTTTCCCATCCCTCTCTGAAGCTCTATCCATTTCTTCTGGGTGGTCCACCTTCAGATATAAAAAAAACAGATCTTTCTTCATTTGACCTAACTGAAGTATCACAAGCAGTGCCAGGGGATCATATCGATGAAAAGAGTTGGTGCCAGCAGTTAAAGGAAAATGTCTGTGTTTGGCAGGATGCTGAGAAGTGGAGAGTAGAAGAAAGAGATTGGTTGACGACATCAGACTCCATTGTGTGCATGAACTTTTCTGCTTAAATAGGCAAACACAATAAAAGTGATATTTAGGAGAGTTGGATTCTTGGAAGATGAGCTCTTTTGGCTTAGAAAAGCTAGAATGTACACAGTCAGGGCCAGACCGCGATGTTTTAGTACTTGAGAAATGTCATTCATTGAAGGAAGGTATTTTTGTTGACGTCTTTCCGTATGGGTGGACTATTTGTCTGTTTTAGACACTCAGCAGCCACTTTATTACTTACACAGCCTTGTTTTTACACTTGCTGTCTTTTTTATTAGATCCACTTTCCATAAAGCTGCATTTTGCAGTTCAACAATTATAGAGATCACAGAGATCTTGTTTGGTTGGGGGATCATTATCAGAAGTGCAGTGACACTAATATGGTAATAAACACTGTGTCCATTCCTTGCGCAAATTAACTCTAAAATCAGAGATAGTGGTTCATCTGTTATTGCAAAGTTTGTGGTCATGACGCTCTGATCTTATATCAGTGTTCATAGTTGCTGGATATTTCAAATTGGTTGATTATTCTAACGTGGTTAGCATGTTCGCCTCTCAGCGCTAGGGATTCCCGGTTCGAATCCCAATCTTTGTGGAGTTTCCATGTTCTCCCCGTGTCTCTGTGGGTTTCCTCCGGGTTCTCTGGTTACTCTGACAGTTCAAAAACATTGATCAAGGTAATTTGAATTCTCCAAATTGCCCAATATAGAGTGTGACTGTGTGAGTGAGTGTGCCCAGCGATAGATTGTAAAGGTATAGTACTGTGTAGATGATCGAATGTTTCACAAAAATGTGTATCATAGAGGCTCTAGTACTTTCAAAATATATTCTCCGACATGAGAAAGTCAAATTTATGAAAAATAACAAAAAACATTGTCCTGCAAAAAATGCTATGGCCCCTACAGAGCCCTAATCTCAATGTCAAGTTAGTCTTGGAATAAGATGAAAAGACAGAAGCCTGTAAGAGAGATAAAGTATGCAGAAGCACCATGCCAAGTTCTACAGGAGACCGTACAAAACTACACACCAGCATACATTAGAGGATTGACATGGTTTTTGGTTTCCTTTTGTTTATTACACTTTCCATGAGCCGATTGATAATTGAATTCCTGTCATTACTTTGAAAGTGTAACATTATTTTCAAAACCTTTGCACACAGTAACATGCTGTATGCTTCTTCCATTGCACTGTGATATAAGTCGCTCCTTATATATTATAAAACCTCAAATATTTGGGGGGACCACATGCTGGTCCCTACCATGTAAATCATTCAGTTTTAAAGTGAAATCATGTTCTGTGGTTATAGTTATGGCAATGTTATGGTTAATGTTAGGGTAGTAGTATTTATGGTTATCGTTTGGGTATCCATCCATCCATCCATCCATCCATCCATCCATTATCTTCCGCTTTATCCTATATTAGGGTCGCGGGGGGGTTCCCCATGCTCATCCAGGGGAGAACGTTTCGGGCACTTTGCAAATAGACCCAAGACAGGGCGCCAATCTATTTCTGGGTACTCACTCACTCACACAGACACGCACACATACACTCTCTACTATATGGTGCAATTTGGAGAACTCAATTGACTTGATCCATGTTTTTGGACTGTGGGAGGAAACCGGAGAACCCGGAGGAAACCCACGCGGACACGGGGAGAACATGGAAACTCCACCCAGATGGGGATTTGAACCAGGAATCCCTAGTGGGCGAACGTGCTAACCACTAAGCCACCGTGCCACCCTCGTTTGGGTAAGTCTCTACAAAATATATAGAAGTTTATGTAAGGTCCCCACAATACATACAAACAAATGTATATGTGTGTGTGCCTGAGGTATAGCCAAGTCATTTTAGGGCCAAAGGGAAGGCATTTTCATTTTGTCTAAGCTGGATGCGGTAAGAAGTGCTTGTGCCTTTCGTCTGAGTGCACACCTGGGTGAGCTGACTCCAACATAACGCTCTCTAATAAGCAAAAAATAGCAATAGAGGTTAAGAACTCTGCACACTCTGCCTCAGTCAGCATTCTTTACCGACAGAAAGTGTTTTCAATGTCATTTCCTGCCATATGCACATGTATATCCATTATAAAGCTGAGTGCATCCTTCTGTTTTCAGTAAATTCACCTCCAGAGATTTGGCCTATACTCAAAGCAGTGAGCTGTGTAGTCACTGACGTTAGTAGAGCTCTGTGTGTGAAAAGAATTCACAAGGCATAACGTTTTAATATGGCAACACCTGGTCTTTCATTTCCTTAATCACAGCAAACAGGTCTTTAGTGAAACACTAGTGCAGCAGCAAGTAAACTACAATGAGATTTAAACATGGAACAGAGTTAGTCTTGCCAGCAAGACCACACAAGCTTATTTAAAACATGAGATCCAAATATACATAATCTTACACATAAATTCCTTTAAAAATATTGACTCGAGTATATCTAAATGCAAATCCAAATAAAAAAAACACATTAACACAAAACAATTACACAAAGCATTTTTGCTAGGTCAAGTTTCTACTGTTTACTGTAAGTTGCCTTTTATAACTTCAATTTATCATGAAAAAAAGGTTGCCAAACTAATTCTTCTATACTTTTAGAATTTGAATATGAACGATTATATAATTGTACATTAGTAGAGGCACCGTGGATATATTAGCAGTTCCTAAGAAGATATTTGTTTTTAATTTATCAACTTTAATATGTTTAATTGTCAGGGTGGCACAGTGGCTTAGTGGTTAGCATGTTCGCCTCTCAGCGCTAAGGATTCCCGGTTCAAATCCCGGGTGGAGTTTCAATGTTGTCTGCGTGGGTTTCTTCCAGGTTCTCCAGTTTGTACCCACAGTCCAAAAACATGTATCAAGGTCAATTGAATTTTCCAAATTGCCCCATATAGAGTGTGTGTGTCTGTGTAGGTGAGTGTGTGCTCAGCGATAGATTGACGTCCTGTCCTGGGTGTATCTGCTCATCGCCCGAACCCACCCACGACCCTAGTAGAGGATAAAGTGGAAGATAATGGGTGGATGGATGGATGTTTAATTGCCCTAAATATAAGTAAGCCACATTATTCAGATTTACAAAAAAATGGTTTGCACATATGGTTTACCGGCTTCATTGCCAAGAGAGAGAAAAAAGCCCCATTATCTGAATCTATACACCCCAACTTTAAGAAATTCAATTCCCATTATATTAAGCATAAAGAACTAAGCTCTGGAACTGTGTTGTTGACTGCACACAGCACAAATCACAACACCGGCAATGTATTTAAAAATAATTATGCTAGTTCTAATTAGGAAAGCTGAAGTGTTTTGCAGTTTGTTGGTATCCATATGTTACTCTTAATTAAAGTGTTTTACTCAATAAAATAGTAATTGCTACACAACTTTGGATGGCCCATTATGCAGGTTCTTTATAAAATACTACGTCATTTTCAGTCTGTATTTTAGCATGGCTTATACAGGTGCATGAATGACAGATGTGCATGATGACAGGTTAAAGTTTTGTACCTAGCAAATATGAGACAGATGTAACTTAAGCAAGGCTCAGAATAACACATTATTCATGGTGGCATTACCCAGCAGTGACTATTATACTGTTAAAACTGCAGTGCAAATTAAAAATGGTGTTGCAAAAAATTATAGAAAATTAGTTCTTTAGTGGTAGTAAGAGCAGTGAAGCAGCATGCATCATGATAGCATTTTGCTGTATCACACAGCTAGCCAAAGTAGAGCTACTTATTTTCATTAGCTTTTATTAAAAAAATAAACAGTTTGTGTCCTTTTGGCTTCAAATTACTTACTTGTAAATTGGTGAATACAAAATACCTTTTATGTAAACATCAAAGAACACTATGAAATACTGAACAGACACATAATTTGGCCTGATTAACAGAAACACAGATATAGATTTACACGGAATAAGCTTATCTTTTTTCTGTTTTTGTGTACAGTATATTTATATTTTATCATAGTACAAATGAATGCCATTCATACCCAAAATTACACTTCACAATTACAATTACAATTAAATTTACCAGGGAAAAAAAGGTTCATAAACTCTGCAAAAAGATGCATAAACGTAAAGATGTGGTAAGGATGGCATGACAGGAAATTGTATGAACCCAAAGGGTAGAATGAAAACAGAAAGCTCTGACCTTGCAGGTGACCCGGCTCTTCTCACAGAGCGCTCTCGCATGCTGGATAATGCTGACTTGTCTGGGTCACACTCAAGCACTCTACCGTTTGAGCAATGAGACTTGATTCATCAGGGATAAAAGAGTGAGGTGAACTACAGGCTTCATTCATCCCTAATCTTTAAGATGTACTGTAGGTTTATAAATGCAGGAAATGTAGTAAATGTAGCTGTCTCTTTCTGAATTGGATAAATTTTTCTAATTACGTGAGCCTTTCTGCCAGCAGCTTGGTGAAAGTAAGTTTTCATGTCCATTAAGTTATTCATTTTTACTCAGCATACTGAATCTACTAATGCTAACTTCACACTATGTGATATAAGTCCCAATTTTCTAGATGCAATGTGCTAGTTTGCCAAACAAAGCTTTAGATAATGGGCAAATCGCATTTGCTGGATCATTATTTCTGATTCGTTGAAATACAGTGATCCAAGAATTTGCTAGCAGGCTAAATATCTGGACTGAGAAATCCAAAAGGGTTATTATTGGCAGCAAGTGATGAGTTGTAGCCAATGAGAACTCAAGTCACGGAAAGAGAGGAAACCCAGGGGAGGACTTGCACAACATTAAGCAAGGCTTTAAAAATCCATTCCATGGAATCCACTGAATGGATGACAATATCACCAGTTTGGTATTCTGTCATATCCCTCATCAGTTATTATTACAAAATACAATTCAAAAACAAGACGTGCTTAGCACTTTGACGATTGTTGTGTGAAAGCTGTTTGTAATTTTTTACTACTCCCAAGCACTGATTAGTTATAGCCCATAGTCCAAATACTATGACATTATAAATTCCAATTATGACAGCAACCAGGCAACTTAAAAAAATGTTACTTACATAATCAAGTAAATATATTGACAGTGATTGATTTTAAACAACCACAGGACAGTGGCTGGTTGTAGGCTAATTTTTAGCTACATATGTGTACAGTAAGCTCATAGTCCTAAATCATGTGATCATAACTGTTACCATTCTATATATGCTGGCAAGTAAAATGGAAGTGTTGAGCTCTGACCTTTTAGAGTGCTGAATTCTGTAGAAAGGAGGGTCCTAGAGGAGGATCCTGTCTAAATCTGAGCTGTCATGGGTTGCGAAAAGTAGATGAATCACTGGCTGTGCTGTCACAGATGAGAGGAGAGGAGAAGAAAAGTTCTGCATGTAGGTGAAGAGGTGAGTGTAAGGGTCTGCTTAGTGTGTAAAGAGCACTGTAGAAGATAAGCTGTCCTGGCTTAGAAAAGCTGGAATGTAAACAGTCAGGGCCAAAACAGTTCTTGGAATCACTCTCACGTTGCCAGCAGTATCCCACCTCGCTGCTGGTCTTTTTAGAACTAGGGAACAGATTGTGTTTTATTACAAACCTCCCTTTTTCCTCATAGCTGGTACCTCCTTGCATTAACACGATGTGAAAAGGAATTTCATGTCGAAACACCCTGATCTAAATAGACATTATTAGAATCCAAAAAAAACATTTGAAGTATGAATCCTAATTATGTCATGTGTTTTGTTGTAATAGTGGTCATGAGGGAAGATTTTGGGATGAAGCCCTGCCTCAGGCATGAACTCTTTTCACTCTCCCACAGGCGCTTAAGTACAGAGTTGCGTGTGCAGTCAAGATGTTCATGGCCCAATTTTATAATATTAAATCCCTGCAGTAAACATGTGCAAGTCTATTCTGCACATTGTCTCAAAGAATTTTTTGTTGTGTTTTCTGTGTCTACTTAAAAACTTGTTTTTACGTAATTAGGAACAAATCAGAAAATGCACCCTGTATATACAGTATCAGTCAAAAGTTAAGACACACTTAATTTTTGGTCTAATAATATCCATTTCATCAATTCCACTTACAGTATAGATGGACTTTTTTTATAGACTTTTACGGGCCATCTGTTTGTTTACCACAGTACATATTGTGTTAGTCCCCTTTACTCTGTTCTAATGGTCAAAACCCCAATAGTAGCACCACAGAGCAGGTATTATTTGGTTGGTGCATTATTCCTATCTCAGCAGTTTTACTGAGGTGTTTAAATGAAACTACAGCAGCACTGCTGCACTTAAATGCCCTTACCGCATCAGTGTCACGGCACAACTGACAATAAACAATACACCACCCAAATTATACCTGTTCTGTGATGCCCCTTACTAACAGAGAACAGAGAACCAAAAAAAGAAAACATTTGGACAAGAGTCTGTAATTGTAAAACTACAAAAATCAATCTATATGGTAAGTGGAGAACATAGACAATAGCGCAAGAAGGCTGGCTGTCTGTCTGGAGGTCTGTGACTATAATTTATATTGTTGTCTAAATGCTCTAAACTAATAATACTGGTTACCTCCTGTATTACTAATTATATTATCTTTTTAGGCTGTAACAGCACTATTGTCCTGTACCATATAACTATCTGCACTTTTATCTTCAGGTAGACTATAATTAATTATCCTGCAAACTGGTACTCTGTAATTACCTAGTCTGTGGTAGTCCATAAATGCCACATGTGCCACATGTCCAGACAAAATGAGGATCATAGAAAGGACCAGACACAAATAACGATTTCATTTATGACTTTTTGCTATTATAAGCTGACTGGTGGGACTGCAGACAGAGAAAACACAAATGTGCCACAACTTTCAGATTTTGTTCTGTATCTGAGACTCCTCTTTCTCCCCCACTCTATTTTACACTGAATCTCACCTCTCTTAAGCTCTTGCACAGACACACAGACAATTAGCATAGACAATGCTCAGATGAAATCTATTAATTTACCTACTTTCCTACTCTGTGTTTAATTACAGCTGTGCAATCACAATATATTATTAAAAACAAACCAAAAACTACACCAAAACATTATTTGTTTTGCATCAAATTATTGCTCAGTTCTTTTTTCAATACGTCCCCAAAATTTATTTTGGCAGTTTGAGTTTGTAAATATCAATCCATACAGTATTTTCCACTTAATCCTTCTAGGGTTGTGGGAGGGGTTCTCCATGCTCTCATGCCCATTCAGGGGAGAATGTTTCGGGTGCTGGGCAGATACATTTAGGGCTTATCTATCCCTGAGCATACACTCACTCACTCACTGCACACTATATAGGGAAATTTAGAGCAGCCAACTTGCCTTGAATCCATATTTTTGGACTGTGGGGTGAAACTGGAGAACCCGGCGGAAACCCACGCCTACACGGTGGGAAAAGATATAAACTCCACTTCGATCGGGTTTCTAACCTGGGTCCTCAGCGCTGAGAGGCGAACATGCTAACCACTAAGCCATCGTTCTGCACCTAATTGCATATTGCAAACATGGCATTTATAATCTGATGTTGCTCTCCTCACATTATAAATTCTATTTGAAATCGGAAAAGTTTGTATTGACCTACTCGTGCTTTTGGTTTGGGGCTGAAATAAGTGGCCTGTATCTGTAAGAGGCCATTCTGAAAGTAGAGACAGCAGTTTGGCTGTGAGAGTTGTTACTAGTAGCACATTGCAAATCAAAGTCAAGTCTTCAATCCTGTCATTTCTTTGCCAGGCCTTTTTTATTTCTCTTTTCCTGTGTGGGATTTCAGAAACCTTCTATAAATCAAATATGCTTTTTGAGCAAAGTCACCTTTTTTTTACCATATTGAAAAGGCCACGATAAATCATCATTCAGCTTGTCAGGGATTGATTACCACATTGTAACTCTAAACTGCATGCAAAACCAGAAACCTCTATCCTAGGCCAATAGGAAATGCAGTGAAGTCATTCTTTATTTGTATTTCCTTCTTTTTTATTTAATCCACATTTTCTTACTAGTTTTGTCGTAGCTATATTTTACATCCATTTTTCTGTTGCTACATGATCACAGCTACCAAGAAGGAAGAAAAAGGGCTTTCATTTACTGAAGAATGTGATAATACGTACCACATCTTTTATTGTATTTGTTTTTATTATAGCAGTTACGATGGCAGTTAAGTCCGGCTGCTTCTTCTATATGCCTGAACTGGCTTTTGCCCGTGATTGGCTTGCACAATTGTGAGGGATAGATGAGAAAGCACGGGTCATCCAGGCCATCTTGAGAAAACAGCTTGTTTGCAGTCATTTGGCAGATATTCGTCTTTGACCAGATTAAACATGTTTTAACTGCATGAACACATATAACTGCAATTTCAATTTTAGCATGATCTAGGTCACAAATAATTCAAACAATCTACCTGATAGGAGTGCCAGGCCACTTCTTACCTTTTCTGTTTTTACCTTATTTCAGTTAATTAAATTATTCCTCTTTTGTTTTCACTATTAAGTTTAGCAACCTTTTTTTCTACAACAGGTGTTTGTTAAAAAGATGCATCTTCTGTAGTTTCTTAAAAATACCAAGTGACTCTGCCTTATGGACAGTGTTGGAAAGATCGTTCAACCATTTTGTAGTGGTGAACAATACAGAGTGAGAATTAGCATCATGGTGAGGTGGAATCGCCAGGCGACATTCAGCACTAGAGTGAAGTGAACGAGTAGAAGTGTATTCTGAAAATAGGAGGGGGCAGATCCAGAAATGGTCCTGTGGGCCAGAGTCAGTGACTTGTTCTGAATGCAGCAGCTACAGGAGCTGAGAAATGAGTAGTATATCATATACTCACAGTATAAATGAGTATATACTTCCTGTTTTTCCCAGTTTTTCTCAGACAAGCGTTGTTTTATTTCTCTTACGCTTTAATTAAAGCCGCTTTAAGCTTATCCAGTTGCCTGTCTCCACTTGGCATGTTTTGGCGAGAATTGTTTAAACACACTGTGTGAGTATTTAATTGGTTTGCAACACTTCTTTAATAATGGCAACCCATGACAGGGACTTCCCGAGTCTGTGAAATCTGATGTTGCATAGATGACATCATGGTGTTCTAGAGCCAATGACGTTGCTAAATGCTCAACATTGTCTAAGAATCCATGCATAGATGTTTGATAGGGTTTTATTTATTTGCAGGATACTCTTGGATAGTCAGCACTCTTTAACCTTCTACTGTCCTTTCGTAGTTTTAACAAAGCTTTACAGAGGGTCTGGTGCCAGATTTTATTATTTGTTCCTTCAATACATTTAAAAAAAACGCCTTTATTTTAAAATTGGACCCACACTGTTTTGTGCTCATATCTCATCGAATTAAAAAAAAAATAACACATAGAGGGAAAAATGATGTCCTTACCCAGCGTTCACCAGCTGTTTCTCAGCAAATTTCTCCTCTCTGACACTATAGTCTGATGAGCTGGCTCTGATTTGGTTTAGCCAACTGGTGATTAATATTACTCTGCAATTTGCCCAGATTTAATTATTGATTTGGTCTTTGTCACTGGGTGGTTATTATGTGATCTCCAGACAGAGAGGGAGAAAGAATCAGGCCATGTGGAGAACAAGATACAGCAGGGGGTGTAATTTGGTTTTGAAGTGCTTTGTTGGAAATGTTTTTAAGTAAATGCAAATTACAGTGTATTAGCACAGGTAAAGGTCTTCTTAGACTTCATCAGACTTATTCTTGGAAAATTCCTTTACTTAAAATTCCTTTGGAAGGACCGATCCTAAAGTCTTTGTTGCATTTTAAGATTTTGTAAGTTGTTTTTACATTATAAAAGTAATTTATGAATAAGATCATATTGTGTTGCCATATGCAATTTAAGACCCATAGTGTTTGCCAGGTCTAATTTTAATTGCAAGGAAATGATGCACACAATGAGACTTTAAATGCTACAGAGTGAATGTGTGCAGTCGTTTTAATTAGGTGGTTTCATTTAAATTACAAAATAAGCAGTAGGCTGGTATTCATAGACAGAAGAAATGTATAGCCATGGACTAGCTCGGAGAACTGCTCAGTGCTTTTTAAGTAATCGATGTACTGAGGAGGTTGTGGTCACTCCTGGATCTTTTCCAAATGAAATCTATCTTTATCTCAATATATCCACCCTGCACAGTAATACTGCCTCCCTTATCCCCATCATCATATGGTAGTCCAGACAGACATTGCTTAGGCTTGATCTTTCTCTCTCTCTCACTCTCTCTTTCTCTTTCCCTCTCTCTCTCTTTCTCTCTCTCTCTCTCTCTCACTATCTCACTACCTTTCAGCCCTTTCAGCTTCAAAAATAATAGGCTGTTGTGGCACAGTTGTAGATCTTTAAATAATTTGCACACAGCTTCCACAGCTCTGCGGAATACTACTCAACTCCTTTAATGAGCCTTGCTAAATGTGTGTGTGCCCACGCTACACTGGTTGCATTTTAGAGAGAATTTCTTGGCAATGGTCAAAAGAGAGGTTGTGTGTGTGTGTGTGTGTGTGTATGTGTGTGTGTACGCGTTGCAAACAGGGTGCGAATACGGGACAGTGCATGTGTTTTGAGGTAGTTTGGCATGGGGGAGGAAAGAGAATGCATTGCTGCCCTCTCTTGTGCACAGATCAGGGTTGTGAGACAATGAGGCATAGCTATTGGCAGTCCTGTCACATCCATCAGGGTGGCGTTCAGTGCCGGGGTCCGGACAGCGTGAATAGGGAACTGTGTTAAAAGACGAAATGATCGGAGGTCTCCAACGACAAAGTTACAGCTCGTGAAGGCCCACTACTATGACAGATAGACCCTACTCAATTAAGCAGAATAGCATAGTGTATGTGCCTTTATTAGGCACTGCATACATGCAGGGGAATTTAGCAAATAGAGGGTATGCTGAGAACTAGTGCCACCAAGAAGAGTTTTGTTTAGTATTGAAAACTAAGATGAACGTCTAGATGTGCAAAGTCAAGCTGTTGAATTGATCTGCGAGATGGGCAATCCATTGATATTCAGCTATTCTGTAGCTTCTTGATTGATTTTAGATTGTGAGTCAGGTAAAAGATAAGAAGGTATTAAATGAGCCACATGCCATGTTTCTAATCGTTTAACCATTCTGCCAGTAACCATGAGGTACACAGAAAATACCTCGAAAGTGGCAAGCAGCAGGTGCCACAGGACGTTGACAGTCTGCTGTGATAGGCTCCTCATTTGTAATATTTATGCTACATAATGAATTGTCACACCTTATATTTGTCATGCACACCAGACACAATGGTCTTATCAGAAGAAGAGGACTGAAGGTGGAAATTTGTAATTCTCAGCTGTCGTCCGCTGGTGCCGGTGCATTAGCATATCCTCAGTACACAAACATTGACAGAAATGTATTATTTTTTTATTATTACAATATCATTTCACTGTCATGTTTATGTATAAATAGCATAAATAACTCATGAACAAATTTACACACACACACACACACACACACACACACACACACGCACACACGTATCTTATAAGGGTGAAAGTGAGTGTGTTTTGTATACAAATCCACACACGCACACACACACACACACACATTTACCTTATCAGGGTGAAAGTGTGTCTGTGTTTCATATACATATCCACACACACACACACACACACAAACACATATATATCTTATAAGGGTGAACATGTGTGTGTGTGTGTGTGTGTGTGTGTGTGTTATTGTGTGTTTCGTATACAAATCCACACACACACACCCACACACACACACACACACACACACACACACACACACACACACACACACACATATATATATATATATATATATATATATATATATATATATATATATATATATATATATATATATATATATATATATATATATATATATATATATATATATATATATATATATATATATAGATATATATATATATATATATATATATATATATATATATATATATATATATATATAGATAGATAGATAGATAGATAGATAGATAGATAGATAGATAGATAGATATATCTTATAAGGGTGAAAGACACACACAATATATTTTTAAATCACTTTTACTTGCTCTTGCTCTTTGCTCTTATTGTTTTCCGCTCACTCTATTTCGGTGCACCCTCTTTCAGCACTTTGATTATGAATCATTATGTATACCAACACTTGCATGCTGCATCACAGAAAAATTTATTTCCACCCACAGTTGTTTATGTATTTTCAAGAAAGGTTCGAACCTTTCAACTAACCATTTCCCAGCCGCTCAAGTAGAATGAGTACCCCACTGATCCTTGGTCCTCCCAAGGAGTTTTTTTCTTGCCACTGTCGCTTCGGCTTCTTTGGGGGTTTAAAGGCTTACACTTAACACTGTAAAGCTGCTTTGTGACAATTGACTATTGTGAAAAGCACTATATAAATAAATTACTTGAACTTACTTACATTAGTTTCCATTCTTTCATTCATTCATTCATTATCTTCCACTTTATTCTATATTAGGGTCGCGGTGGGGTTCCCCATACCCATCCAGGGGAGAACGTTTCGGGCGCTGGGGAAATTCACCCAGGACAGGACGTTAATCTATCACACACTCACTTACACAGACATGCACGCATACACACTCTTTATGGGGCAATTTGGAGAACTCAATTGACTTGATCCATGTTTTTGGACTGTGGGAGGAAACCGGAGAACCCGGAGGAAACCCACGCGGACACGGGCAGAACATGGAAACTCCACCCAGATGGGGATTCGAACCGGGAATCCCTAGTGCTGAGAAGCGAACGAGCTAACCACTAAACCACCGTGGCGCTCTCTTAAACTAATTTCTGAAATTTCAGTAATCTCTACCCAGTTTCTTTTCTTAATTTCTTGAATAAAGTAAAAGCTTTTAAAATATAGTAACCTCTTTTAATGATCACAGGATATGTCTTCTGAAATGGATGAAAGACAAATCTGATCAATGAGTTGCTGCCATTTCAAATATGTCACTTTGACTGGAATAATAATTAATAAATAATTATAAATTACAGCAATTGCCAGTTTTATTTGACCAAATTTTTTTCAGTCATTTACTATAATTATATTGTTAACAACTTTTTAAACTTAAATTTGTGCTTATTAAATAAATATTGGGCGGCATGGTGGCTTAGTGGTTAGCACGTTCGCCTCTCAGCACTAGGGATTCCCGGTTCGAATCCCCATCTGGGTGGAGTTTCCATGTTCTCCCCGCGTCTGCGTGGGTTTCCTCCGGGTTCTCCGGTTTCCTCCCAAAGTCCAAAAACATGGATCAAGTCAATTGAGTTCTCCAAATTGCCCCATATAGAGTGTGTTTGTGTGCGTGTCTGTGAGTGAGTGTTTTCCCAGCGATGGATTGGTGCCCTGTCCTGGATGTATCTGCCCAGCGCCCAAAACTTTCTCTACTAATATAGGATAAAGCGGAAGATAATGAATGAATGAATGAATAAATAAATAAATATTGCCAATGAATTAAGAAATTAGGAGGACATGCTTCATAAATACCTCTTTCTACACTTCACAATTACTTTTTTACAATTTCTCAGCAAATTGGTAAATAACATAATTATATATTTGTAATTTTGATTAGTATTACTTTAACAGATTGGTTTGTAAGGAATGTGTTACTTGTCAGTAGTAATTTTCAGCACCGATGGTTCACCCTCCCTCTTGTGAATGACCAGCATTGCGGCTTTAGTGCCAGGTGGATAGTAGCTCCATCGAGGGTGGCAAAGTCCCAGGAACCCCATTGTGACCCCCACCAAAAATGGCACACAGCGCTCTTTTCACAGCCCCCACTTCTTAGAATGAGCTTTAGGGAATGGCAGTGGAGAGCTGGCTTTGTTTCAATGTGGTGAGAAGCGAGGCACTGCCATGGTCAAGGTCGGGGTTAAGCAGACGGGCCTTTTTACAAAGAGGTTTAAAAACAAGATGGTAATGACCCGAATTATGACTCACTGCTAAGGCATTTTCCACAAACAACCTCCAACTCCCTCCTAAAATTCACACAAATGCACTAGGTCTAAAAGTTTCAGCTTTTCTGTTTTTGATGGTAGTCCATTGCATTTCAACCTGACATGATTTCAGTGTGGCTTACTGGAACAGGTAGAGCAAGCAAACAAAAAGTAAAAAGTATGAGTGACAGGCACATTCACATCCTTTGTTTCATGACCCTTTTGTTGAATAAGGATCCATTAGGGATATGGAAGCTTCTGCGAAGCCTAGTTATCAGTGTTATTTAAAGTGCTTAGACTTGTAAATTCTCATAGTATATCACTGATTAATATAGCTTTGTTCCTGTCCCTAATTGCAAACTTACTGTTCAGTAAGAAAGGTTAATAGACTACACTTAAAGCTTTTTAGCACAAGACCTTGTCTTTGTACAGTAGACTCTTACTTGCAGTTTGAAGTAGCATTAAGGACAGAGGAGGCGGTGTGAGCTTGTGTGCTATACCTTTTTCGAGGTACTGTTAGCTGTGCTGCTGTGAAGTGACCAGCTCGGGTCCAGGTGACCTTGTGCAAGACCGGACATGTTGCTGGGTAAGGCTAGACTTTAGAGAGCCAGCATGACCCTTTAGAGTTCATGTGATGTGCACTGTGCTCAGTGGAGCATGAAAAGCAGGCAGCTATTTTTGAGTGTGAGAGTGGGGACACAGAGAGAGCTGGTCATCAGGAGATTGTAAGTGAGAGAGAGAGTGTTGATTTTTGGGAAATTAAGAGAACAGTGGTTTTTAAGCCGCCAGACTAGATCTGTAGCACGGTGAATTGCCGGCATTTTCCACTTCAGCCAACTCACACATGCATTATTTAACTGTGGGATGCTAGCTGACATGAGTCATTACTGATTACAGACATGGCTCCTGTAACTTAATAATCATGTGCACAGTCACTTCATTTTGTATGTAACTGGTTTGTATGTGCATCTGGAAAACAGATTTGTATGCTTGTCTGTATTGTCTTTGTGTCTGTGAATGCTGGACCAGTTACTCGAGGGAATATAAGCAGAGCAAGAAAAAATAAGGCAGAGTGGGTGAAGAAGACAACAAGATTTTTCTGCTTGAAAGGAAAAGGCATTTACATGTAAATTCCCATCGAATCTTTTAACCAATGTCTTTACGTTGATAACTTTCTGGTTACTTATGTTAGGATGTTTATGCAATAATCAAACCTCACCAAGTTGGTCATGTCATGCATCTGGCTCAATAAGATGCTGCGGTGCACACTTGTGGAACATGCCTTGTGCTGAACGTCTGCTGACTGGTAGTAAATGCCGCAAGTTACTTTTCAACCATTTATTTTGGTTTCCTAGGCAACAGAATGGGGCCCAGACGAAGATACCAGGAGGTCCTGTCAAAGCAAAGGGAAGACGGAGGTAACTTTGAGCCCCTAGTTTCACTACTGAATAGTTACAATTCTTTTAAAGAGCTTGAAAGCCTATTGGGGAGGAGGGAGGGGCAGGGCACAAAACTGTTCAAGCTTGCAGTGCAAAAGGCATTTATTTAGTATTTGTTAAAACACAAATCATATTCTGTTTTATTTTCAGGGGTAAATCATTTCGGCTGCACTGATCCTGCATCAGTGCTTCGTGCTACTTTAACCAGGTGTTTTACGATGCCTCATATTTTAGTACGCAAGCATGCGGGACAAGGTGTTCTGGTGGACTGATGAGAAATACTTTATGCAGGGGTGTTCATGTCTTTAGGGGATTAAATGCAGTAACATTTATTATTTTAAATACCCTGCTTGTATTTCAATCTTTTATATTACAACGTTAAAATATAAACCCAGATTATCTGATTGTTAATAAAGACCAGCCTTTACAGTTTTTTACAATTACAATTACAGCCTTTACAATTACAACCAGTTCGATTCCCATTCCCACCAAATACCATGGCTGAAGTGCCCTTGGGCACGGAACCCAACCCTAATTGCTCCCCCGGCGCCATACACAAGGCTGTCCACTTCTCTGGGCAAGTGTGTTCACTCCGTGTGTGTGTGTATTTGTTTGTGTTTCACTGCACAGATGGGTTAAATCTGGAGGACAAATGGATCATATTGTCATGTAACTAGGTATTTAGGATTTGTTATAAGGCTGGGACTTATAAGGCTTTTAGGACTTTACAGGTATTGATGGACATATAGTGAAAGGGGATTATAGAGCCTTTGAAGCTGAAAATGTTGGATAGTCACTTCCTTAGATCTTTCTGTCAACACCGATCTGCCAGTTTCCTATTTAGTAACTGTTAAATCATAAAGCAACATGGCATCTGCCATCATCAAAAACAGTGTGCATAAACCACTGTCAGCTTTGCTGCTGCTAATGCATGCGATGTACTCATACTACCTGTCTCTTAAGACCCAGAGTGCTTGTACGTCCCTCTCTGTTTAAAGGATAGCCACTCATTTACTGTGCTTTCTCAACCACATTTATGAGACACTTCCTAAATACCCCAGCAGGGATATGTTTTTTGACAAAATTAAGATCGGGTTTAAGGCGGAGGCAACACTGCCCTATGAAACACTGCGTCTTACTGATTAAAACATCCTCTTCTGCAGGCAGAATGTCAAAACTATATTCGAGTGCTGCTGGTTAACAAGACAGAGGTGATGACCTGTGGTACCAATGCCTTCCAGCCTCTTTGCATCACCAGAGAGGTAAGTGACCATGGTGAGGTCTTAGTAGTTAAAGAATTGGTCCCAAAGGACTTTTTAAATATTATATAATTTTGCATATTTTAGGAGTCTTAGGAGTTTTGATAGTCTTTTGAAGCTAACTTTTGCCTTTTTACTTTTTTTTCCTCAGGTGGGAAATATGAGCAGGGTTTTGGAGCGAGTAAACGGCGTTGCCCGTTGCCCCTATGACCCTCGCCATAACTCGACAGCAGTGGTGACAGACAGTGGAGAGCTTTACGCTGCCACGGTCATAGATTTCTCAGGCAGGGATCCAGTTATTTACCGCAGCTTGGGAAAAATGCCTCCGCTGAGAACTGCCCAGTACAACTCCAAGTGGCTTAATGGTATGGCTGTATGAGAAACCTATTATATATATTTTCCCCAATTGATTTGGACAGAGTTGATCTTCAGATTATTTATTTCATTTCTTTTGTATGTAACAAGGCATTAGAAGATGTTGCTGATTTTTCACTCTCATCACGGGACAGAAACTGGAGCATTATTGTTTGGCATATTAACAGTGAATATGAGCAAAATACCTCTAACACTGTGTAACTATTTTGTGTTTCTTCTCAGCAGTGTTGGCAGTTCTCCCTGTCCCAGTTTTATCTGTATTTGCTAGCCAATTCCTTTTAACACTTTTTAATATTTTTAAATGTCATACACTGGCTTCAAACAACATTTCTTTTGCTTCCACAGCTTTTGGCTCTTGTCTTAGTAATGTTTTAATTTCTGAATAAGGAACTGTTTAAGGCATACCTAGAAATGGTAATAAGTTTCCATTCTATTATTGTGTATATAGTAAAGCAGGAAGAAGTAACATGATTTGTTGATATTTTTAAAAAGACTGCAAAAGAAATATTTATAAATAAATAGATGGCTGCAAATCTTTATTTATTTTCTATTGATTGCTAAATACCCAGCGTATAAAAATGACGTCTAAAATGTTAAATGTGCTAATACATTTGTACAACATTTTAGCGATACTTTAGACAGATGGAGAGATTTATTTCTTATTTGATTTCAAAAGAAAATTTGATGCACAAATATAACATATAGCACGGTGGCTTAGTGGTTAGCACATTCGCCTCTCAGCGCTAGGGATTCCCGGTTCGAATCCCCATCTGGGTGGAGTTTCCATGTTCTCCCCGTGTCTGCGTGGGTTTCCTCCGGGTTCTCCGGTTTCCTCCCACAGTCCAAAAACATGGATCAAGTTAATTGAATTCTCAAAATTGCCCCATTTAGAGTGTGTTTGTGTGAGTGAGTGTTTGCCCAGCGATGGATTGGCGCCCTGTCCTGGGTCTATCTGCCCAGCGCCCGAGACGTTCTCCCCTGGATGGGCATGGGGAACCCCACCGCGACCCTAATAGAGGATAAGCGGAAGATAATGAATGAATGAATGAATGAATATAACATATAAAAATGTAAGAAATGTAATTAAAAATTAAGATAAAATATAAATATAGAGTAAAAATATCCATCTATCCATCCACCCATTATCTTCTGCTTTATTGTCTGCTATGGTCGCAGGGGGTGGTTCCCCATGCCCATCAAGGGGAGAACGTTTCGGGCGCTGGGCAGATACACCCAGGACAGGTCACCAATCTATCGCTGGGCACACTCACTCACACAAATACACTCTATATGGGGTAGTTTGGAAAATTCACTTGACCTTGATCCATGTTTTTTGGACTGTGGAACTTAGGGAAACCCACGCAGACACAGGACACGGGCATTGAAACTCCACACAGATTGGGATTTGAACCAGGAAACCCTAGAGCTGAGAGGCGAACGTGTTAACCACTAAGCCCCCATGCCGCCGAGTAAAAATATACAGTACGAAAAAACAAAAAGAATATAAGGATATATTACAGACTATGCATCATAATCAGACCTTATGACATGGTTTTGAATGGACTTTTTTTGTGTGTGTGTGTGTGTGTGTGTGTGTGTGTGTGTGTGTGTGTGTGGGTGTGTGCGTGCACCTATAGTCCATGTGCTGTATTTTAGACTAAGTAAGGCACCTGTTAAAGCTTGATTATACAACAGTAAGCAACTCTTGCCTCAGGTGGACCAGATCATCTCTCAGTCAGCCAGTGGTATAATTTTTCCTCGCTGCGGGGGGAGGGCGAAATTGTTGCTGCAATGCTCCACTCCACCAGAGACATCCACCTAAGTCATTGAGGGAGATCTGATGTGAGAGATTATAGAGAAGGCAGGATATGTGATAAAAAAGGAGAGCGGTAGAATGTGTGTGTACACAGTACATATGTGTTTTGATCCAAAATGAAGCAAAGGCTCTGTTCTCGGCATGAATGATCTTTCCCATATGTCTGCTATTGTCCCACTGATGCCTGAATCCATCTCTCAGCATAATCCACCTGTGTTAAAAATTTCTGCAAGCTGGTGAGATGCAAAGCTTACCTCCCACGTGAGGTGTGAATTAAAAATCTCACATTTTGTCATACTGCTTTAGCTGGGGTCATGGAAAGATGTCATAGACCTCAGGGGTCCTGCATAAAATTCATCTCGTCCATTATTGGACTGTACTCCCAAGGTGCTGACTAACTTATGTTTTCATACTGAAATAATATGGTAGGAGATTTTGAGGATGTCTTACTTTTGCCTCAAAGCACCTTATCACAGTGATTCACTGTGTCCTTTTGCAAATACCATATTCTTTTTCTCTTAGCTCAACTCAAATTAATTTATAATAACTTTATTTTTATATAATATATATAACATATTTATTTTTATAACTGTTTTAAAGTTATAAAGTTATGATTATCATCGATAATTCAGATCTTTGAGTTTCTTTTAACTTAGATTAGGATCCTTCCAAAAGAATTTGACAATTCCAGTTGAGAGCTGTGTTATACACTTAGGACATTTAGGTTTGAATGATGACTATAAGAGGAATTTAAAATTTAAGTTTTTATTCTGTGTTATTTACATCTGTAATGTTTTAATGCCATAACATATAACACCACTTTATATCAGACCACTCATTTTAAGCAGAAAAAGCTGAAAAATATTGAAACATGCAAAGGACAGGTGCTTCATGTTACTCAGGTGTGTCCCCTTAGATTGTGTATTAAAACAATAAATGATTGTGATTGTAAATTTTTTCTCTGAGGACATTTTTTTATTATAAAAGAATACAAGCTTAAAGACATGAGAGCCGTCTTAGGGAAAAGTAAGCAATTTTGAAGATGAGTAAAAAAGAAGATCAAACATCGCATCAAACATACATTATAAAACAGCTAAAATAAAATAAATAACGTCAGTGATATCACAAATAGCCTCATGACAGGAATTAGGGAGCAAAAATACAGAGCAAGCAATTCATCAGGAATAAGAAATAGAAAGATTGGAATATCCCCCAAAAAATATCCTGGGATAAACCACAAAAAAAATTTAGAACAAGGTTTAATGGCCTGCTAAGATCAAAATGAACTATTCGCTGGGTGATAAAAAGGTCAGTGTGCTACAGAAGAACTTTCTGTAGATTAACTAAAATGTAAAAGCTAATTTAGGAAACACTTGTAGTCGGGTCATGACAGGCTCAAACAGCAGCTTCTAGAACAGAATCTGAGTTACAGATGTAACGCCTAAAGGTACCAGCAAGTTTAACTCATCATTTCTGCCAATGTACAGTAAAATCCTTTTAAATTCATCATGCAGCAGACATTATACAAATCACGATGCTATCATAAAGAAGGACCTCAGTAGGAGATGTGGATGGTCAACATGGCCTAGCAGCATTTCACGTTTTGAAGAAGAGACGGAAGGCCAGCTTAAAGCTGCTAAAGTAAAAGCCTGTAGCAAAAGCCTGGAAAAGCATACCAAACGAATAAACAGTTTTTTGTTTGTTCTTAGTGCATCAAATGCCTATTTGCCTATTTATTTATTCATCCATTATTTATTATTTATTTATTTATTCATCCATTATCTTCCGCTTTATCTTCTACTAGGGTCGGGGGGAAGTTACCCATGTCCGTCCAGGGAAGAACGTTTTGGATGCTGGGCAGATACACCCAAGACAGGGCGCCAATCTGTCACTGGGCACACTCACAAACACACACTATATGGGGCAATTATAGCATTTAATTGACCTTGAATCCATTTTTTTGGACTGTGGGGGACCATGGAAGTTCCACCAGAATGGGATTCAACCCGGGAATCTCTAGCGCTGAGAGGCAAACGTGCTAACCACTAAGCCACCGTGCTGGCCTTTATTCAATTATTGTACAACCAAATATTAAGTTTTTTTTTTTTAGCAACTTCTTTGTTCAAAGGTATTACCCCCAAATTGGTTAACACATGTAGATGGTAATACCAGGAAACAAAAGCTGAAACTGTAAACTCTCTTTTCTTATTCACCTCAAACCCAAATTTCATCAGTGTTCAGCAAAAACTCAAAGATATGCTTCACAGTTCTAATGCTTTTGGAGATAACTGTGACATTGTGTCCTTCTTATTATCAAATCGAAGGAATTAAATTGTGATAGAAAAAAAAACTCCCGACTGAACGAAATTCATTACACATTTGTATTCAGACAGTTCAGCTACGTGCTTTGAGAAAGGGCAGTATTGCTGATTGTGCCTTTGTAATTCAGGCTGCAGCTGGTGGGGCATGTACCTGCTGAGACTGTTTATTAGGGTCTCCAAATCAAATCAAAATGGAGGTATAGCTGTTGACGTCTCTGGTGTTTACTAATATAATCCTCCTGTTAAAAAGTGCTAGAGTGGATCTGAAAGCTTTTAAGATTTTAGGTTATTTGCAGGCTAATATGAGTGCTTGACCTTCCAGCATGTTATAGATTCTAAAGAGAAGTAGAACAAAGAGAATAGGATGCCGCTGAATCTTGTACAAAAATCAATGTTGTCTTAAATAATTGTGACTAATGAAGTGAGCTTGCTGTTAATGTTAATAGTTTACATGGTAAACTTGCTCTAGTCAAGATTTGTGGTGATGTTACCAGTACAAGTACAGCGGCTATTCAAAACTTTTCTTCATTCATTATCTTCTGCCTAATCCTCTACTAGGGTCACAAGGGGTTCCCACATTGTACACAGCAACAAAGTGGCCAACTAATTTTAAAGGTCTTACAAGTATTTATAGCCGACATTGGTCATCCTATGTATATATAACTCCTAGATTTAAATTAGATGTTGGTAAAGATGTCACAATGTGTTCCCTGTAAATGCCAAGATGTTATGCAGCAAAATTATCCAAGATTAAAGCTTTCAAGAAAATCCTTTGAACAAAATGTTTGGTGAGAACTAAATGCAGCACACCTCCCACAATATACCACTACTCCTGTCCCCCTGTGAAGCATCTTGATGACATGGGGTTATGACCTCAGCCTGAACTGGACAATTGGTCAGGATTAAAGTGAAATGGCTGCTGTATATTACACCCAAATTGTGGGCAAGTCAGAGTCCTGACCTACATCTAAATTACTGGACTGGAAAAGAGCAGAACATTTCATTAACTACAAAATTTGACTGAACTCAAACAACAGGAGAAAAAATGGCAAACATTCTCAAATGAATCAAATGAATTCTCAGATCCAAACAGACTAATATTTGCAAGATAGCTCTAAAAAGTATGAAGTCATAGAAGCTAAGGACAAAAACACTTTGAAAGCACATTGACCCAGAACTCCCAAAGTTTATATTTATGGTTTATAAATTTGGATAAGATTAAGAGATTTAAGGCTTCATGTGGATGTTATTGTTTTATTATTCATCTAGTAGCCACAAATTTATAATATTTAGGAATCATATTTATGGCAGGGAAGGCGGCACGGTGGCTTAGTGGTTAGCACGTTCGCCTCTTAGCACTAGAGATTCCCGGTTCGAATCCCAATGTGGGTGGAGTTTCCACTTTCTCCCCATGTCAGCGTGAAATTCCTCTAGGTTCTCTAGTTTTCTCAAGGTCAATTGAATTCTCCAAATTGCCACATATAGAGTGTGCAAGTGAGTGTGGGCCCAGCAATAGATTGCCGCCCTGTCCTGGGTGTATCTGCCCAGTACCCAAAATGTTCTCCCCTGGATGTGCATGGGGTACCCCCCGCGTAAACCTAGTAGAGGATAAAGTGGAATATAATGGATGGATATTTATGGCAGGGGATTTAAGGAACTAGGTTAAAGACTAAGGGCGGCATGGTGGTTTATTGGTTAGCACGTTTAAATCCCCAGTTCGAATCCCAAGCTGGGTGGAGTTTCCATGTTCTCACTTGTGTCTTCATTGGTTTCCTCCAGGTTCTCCGATTTCCTCCCACAGACCAAAATCATTGATTGTGGTAAATTTAATTATCAATTATCAATATGGAGTGTGTTTGTGTGTGTGTCTGTCTGAGTGAATGTGAGCCCAGCGATAGATTGGCACCCTGTTCTGGGTGTATTTGCCCAGAACCTGAAATGTTTTCCCCTAGATGGGCGTGAAGAACCCCCGTGAACCTAGTAGAAGATTAAGCAGAAGCAGAACTTTAGAAGATTAAGCAGAAGTTACTAGAACTAACTTAGCTGTCATACCACCACCAAGCTGCTGTTTAGTTCTTTTCTGCTGGTATCTTGGTTTTATTGCAAAGGTTTGGAAGGTTTTTTTAAACTTTGTAGTCATAATTTATTTCAGTTTTTGTTACAAGGTTTATCAGCATTTTCAACTAAATATAAATAAATGTTAGAGCACTATGATAAGGTTTTTTTTTAACTATGTGGCAACTTCATGGAATTAAAAGAGATAATTTAATCTATTTCCATGTTTTTGCTGCTAAACACACATTCACACTGCCTAATGACAATTCTCATCATTATGATGAAATATCTTACAATATACTGTTTTGAGTATACTCTGCATACAGGTGGCACATGAAAGCACCAACCGACCGCCTGTGTGAATACAAAGCGAGCGTAATTAGGCCTGTTTCATCTGTTTTAGTCTGCAGCACAGCATGTAATATTTTTCGTTTATAGTTTTGCAAAGTTTTTTTAATTGCATTATTTTGTTTTTACTTCTTAAATGTCAGGGAACGGAAATAGTGGTATTTATTATAACATGATATAAAATTCTTTTGCCATATTCTCCAGCTCTGCAAGAAGTTGGACTTCTCCTGGGAGCTCCATTATCAACACGTAATTAGTAGATGTTATGCAGTAAAGCTAAATGGTACTCCTGGGTATTAATCAGTACCTTTTCTCTCCCTTTTAGAGCCTCAGTTCATCTCAGCCTATGACATTGGGCTCTTCACCTTCTTCTTCCTGAGGGAGAATGCCGTGGAACATGACTGTGGAAAGACTGTGTATTCTCGAGTGGCGAGAGTCTGTAAAAATGACATTGGGGGACGCTTCCTGCTTGAAGACACGTGGACCACGTTCACCAAGGCTCGTCTTAACTGTTCTCGCTCTGGAGAGATCCCCTTTTATTACAACGAACTCCAGTCCACCTTCTATCTACCGGAGCAGGATCTCATATACGGAATCTTCACTACCAATGTGTAAGTGCAGTTTTTAGTAACCTGTCTTACTCAAATGTCTATGGCAATGAAGATATGAGTGTTTACAAGTTTTTTAGAAATGTGAAAATATTTTACATGAAAACCAGATGTCTCGGAAGAGGTCTACTTCACTGTAGAAAATGGCAGTGTACTTAAAATGAATGCATTTTGTAGTGCTCACCTCTGCCAAATGGAGAAACGATCTTCCCAACTCTGTCTGTAAGGCGGAGTCACTCAGCATCTTTTAAAAAGAACTTAAACATTTCTTTCACAAACACCATATATAAAAGTTGAGGGCGGGACAAGATAATGGTCAGGTTTTATAATTCTACAGTGTTCTAATTCTACAGTTAAGTTATGAATTGTGTTGTCATTTGTAAGTCACTTTGGATAAAAGTGTCTGTTAATTACTAAATGTAATGTAATGTAAGTAGAAACAATTATTAGTTTAATGAATAGTGCATTTAACACCGCAGCAGATATGGGATTTCATAATTAAATCCTAAGTACACTATCTCCATCTGCCTGCTGTACATTGAAGACCGGTAGCAGGGACATCTGGAATTTGATGTTATAAACCGGGCCCTAGAGGGTGAGAGAAATGGTTGAAAAAAGTGCCTGTGCAAGTAGCAGGTCTCTCAGTATGTAGTGACTGAGTTGGCAGTGCTAGTCTATACTCACCATGAATTAGTGCTTAAGAGTCTGTAAGCACTACGGCTCATAATGAACTTCCTATATTTATAGCTCTCTCCTCCCAGCAGCATGAAGCCACACTTTGTCAATGGATTCCTGGATAGCTGTAAACAGCACTTATCATAGCATTTCATAATCAGTGGCCTGTCCTTGTATTTAATGGCATACTTGGTCCTTACATAATTGTAAGAAATTGTTTAAAATTTAAGTCCATTGTTTTAAAATGGTAATTTCCTTAAAAACAGGATCTTAGCTTTCCTAGAAACGTTTGATAAATACAGTGTGTGAATGGTTTCATGACTTTAATATGATTTAGTGGCTCATTGTTGCTTGAAAGTGAAATTGTTTTGGGTTGTTTTCCTAAACTGCCAGTCCTTTCTGTGTAATTTGTATGTTCTCCCTATGTCTGGTAGGCTCCCTCTGGGACATTCATTTTAATCCAACAGTTCAAAGAAATGTAGTGTTGCAGAAGTTACACAAATTGAATATATTAAGTTATTTCTAGAGACTGGCAGGTTGGTTTATTGGTTAGCATGTTTGCAATTCAGCACTGGGGATCCAGGATAGAATTCCAATCTAAGTGGATTTCCTTCAGGTTCTCCAGTTTTTCTGCCACAGTCCAAAAACATGAATTCAAGGTAAATTGATTGCTTTCAATTGCCCCACACATATAGTGTGTGTGTGTGCCCAGCAATGGATTGGTGCCCTGTCCATAAGCCAGAAGCGTTCCCCCCTGGATGGGCATGGGGAGCCCCCCACTATCCCATTTCCTAGTATAGGATTAAGCAGACATGATGAAACCTATCCATAGGTGACCTATCTAGCACCAACCACTATTCTAATGATATAAAAGTAATTAATCTATCTATAAATCTAATATATATTAATATATATTACTAACATATATATTTATATGTTAGATATTACCTTTCATTTATAGACAACTATTTAATCAACTAAGTAGTTTTTACTTAGCCAAAATGAAGTTATCCAGACGTGCAGTATCTAAAGAAATAAATTATATTGTAGATTGACTTGTTGGCCATGTTTTTATGGTTTTATGGTTTTTATAGATATATATTTAGATCAGTACATCATGAGGTAACTTGCTTGTCAATCGCGTTTGAATTTATGAATTTTGGCTATGAACTTAATGCGAGAAACTAAATTAGAATATTTTTTATTGTGTGACACTTAAGAAATGTCCTTTACAAGCTTTTTTAAACCACTAGAAGGTGACCTTTAACCATTATGATGTCTCAGACATTAGTAGCATGCTTCAAAAGGTTGATGACTGCCCTTTTTCTCATTGGCTGTAATGAAGCTACTTGCTGGAGTAGAAATCTCAATTATTTTCATTTTTAAAAGACAAGGCATTCTTTAACACCATTTAACATCACAAATTGCATCTTTTCTAAATGGTCTAATACTCTTAGTTACAGCAGTTTTTTTTAAGCTATATAGACGTCATATTTTCCTTTCACTAAAAACCTGGCTAACTTTATCCTATCCATTATCTTCCACTTTATCCTATTTTTATTAGGGTCACGGGTGAGTACCCCATGCTCATCCAGGGGAGAACGTTTCGGACGCTGGGCAGATACACCCAGGACAGGGCGCCAATCTATGACTGGGCACACACTCACTCACACAGACACACACTATATGGGGTAATTTGGAGAACTCATTTGACTTGATCCATGTTTTTGGACTGTGGGGGGAAACCATAGAACTCGGAGGACACCCACGCGGACACGGGGAGAACATGGAAACTCTTTGGGATTGGGATTCGAACCGGAACTCCCTAGTGCTGAGAGGCGACCGTGCTAACCACTAAGCCACCGTACCCCAGCTGACTTTTTTACATTTTATAGATTACAGTTATACAATATACATTACAGTTATAAATATGTGCATAAAGTATAAGGACATAAATTGTATGTTTTATCTACATTATCCCTTTTTACGCATTTTTACTTTTCTTCAGCTCTGGCCTTTTGAGCCAGTCTGTTCCATGTTACCAATCAGTATTTTTGTATCCAAAAGTGTATTTGTTCCAAAACTTTTAATTAAATACAGGATAACCAGGATAATAAAATTCTGATGTACAGATCGAATTGGATCTTATAAATAAATCGATGAGCCAAGGTTTCAGACATTGGCACAACCCACCTAAATCTGATTGACCTCATGCTATTGTGTTAGATTGCTGTTAGGCAGATACTGTCATGACTAGTGAATCAGAGCAAAGTCAGCTACAATGCACAACAGCATGGGGTTAGATTGCTGCAGATTTGCAATTTATAATCAGTACCACATTTTTTTAAATTATAGCAGTTTTGACATGACTACTGATCACATTAGTATCTGTGATTGTTCCCTGACTGATCCAATTGATTGGGGTCCAATTGATTAGGGTGCTTTAAAAATATAAGTGGCTTAATTAAGTAATGATAGATTAATTTTAACACTGTATTTATTATAAATGAAAAAGATTAATTTTCCATTCAGGGTGGCTTAGTTGTTAGCATGTAGCAGGTTTGAATCCCAATCTGGGTGGAGTATTTGTGTGTGTGCGTAAGTGTGTGCCCATCGTTAGATTGGCGCCCTGTCCCGGGTGTATCAGTCCAGTGCCCGAAATGTTCTCCCCTGGATGGGCATGGGCCCCTCGACCCTAGTTGAGGATGAATGAATGAATGAATGAATGAATTTTCGATTCACAGGTAACATCTTCTCTCGCTAGCTATCATTTTCTTCTATGCATTGTTATTATAGTGTAGTATTTATATTGGACATTAACTACAGTCCAGAGCAAGTCTGAGTCAAGCTTCTATTTAACCCAGATTAATTAACCATATTATCACCCACATTGGGGTTTTTACTATGCCTTTAAACTTGCATTTACAATGTTGACTAAAATAAGGACTGTAGCAAATAAGTTGGCTCATGCAGTAATCGTATCATAATCGTAAAAACATGCATAATTATGCTCAAGACATGTTCACCTTGGTGAGACATAAAGCTTGTTTAAGTCAGGAAAGCATAATTGGTTTCAGGATTAATAAACAATATTTATAAATTTTAAATGTGTCTTCAGTTATTGTGTATAAAGAACTCAGGTTTTTTACTGTGTGGTAACTTACATTTTTCTCAACACAGAACTGCTACATAAACATTCATACACACACACACACACACACACACACTTGCATTTAGGAATGCTGCTGGACATTAGTCAGCTCATTGGGACACAAGCCCACGCTTAGCACTAAATCAATGGAGTGGAGCAGTTAAAGTAATCCTCTCTGCTCTCTGAACTGTTACTCACTCCTCCCTAAAGCAAAAAGCCGCCTGCTGTTATTTCTCTAATGATTAAAGAGGACTGATTAACAGTAGCTCTTGTTATAATAGAGAATTGACAAGTCAAGCCCATGCACATTTTTATAGTTGTTTTCATAAACAGATCTTAAGAAACAATACATTAAAATGTTCCTTGGACAATTAATGATTTCTAATGAAGCTTCTCTGTCATAATAGTACAAATGATGCTATCAGAGCATTTTACTGCCATCTTGATAGTGATGGATTTATGAATGCAGGATCTAGACTCTCTGATGGAGCTATTGTTGGCACATTTCCAGACTTAGTAACCACAGCCCAGTTCAAACTGTGGAGTCTGGCAGCACCAGAAACCCAGCTGGAGCTCCGCCGTGGAGACCATCTGTCGGTGGCTGTACTGGTAGCACCCTAGTTATTGCAGCTCATTTGTGGTTTCTGCAGCCCCTATTTATTCTGTTAACATGCACGACCACACAATTGCTGCCATGGATATTTTCTGCATGTTTAAGCTTCTTTTTGACTTCTAGACACCTGCTTTCCTGAGTGTTTTTGTATAATGAGATAATATGTTATATTTTGGCATTGCAATTAGGATTGAATTGGCCATATTATCTGTGTGCTAAAAGCAGAGAGAACACAAGTTTCCTTTCCATTTTATGTTCCCACAGAGCAATTGAAGGCATACATAACATTTAGAGCAGTGGACAAAGGTTTATACAGGTTTCATTGGCATTTACATAACAGCAGCAGTGCGCATGAGCACTCATTTCACAGTGTGAGCCGCCTGTATATTCTTTTCAATGTGTGGGAGCAACAGAAACAGATTTAGCTTGTACCGTGTGCCATTTCATTCTCATGGGGAAATCGTACTGTCTGTGAGATGCCAAGGAGCAGCATGATTATGTCAGGTGCATTAAATGTGTACTTTACTTCTAGAACCCTACCTCAACTCTAGCATAAAAGTTCACAAAACACAACCAACCACTGTAAATCTCAGCTTGATTTCTTTATGAATTCCCTGACCTGGGCATCATTTATTTATTGTTATATTGACCTCACTTTCAGTCTCTTCTCATCCTTTTTTAAAAATGCCTTGTTTTTCTCATACTTTGATTCTGCTTTTATCTGTTGACTGTGCAGTAACAGTATTGCTGCTTCTGCAGTATGCGCATTCAACCTCAGTGCAATCACACGCGCATTCAATGGGCCGTTCCGCTCCCAAGAGAACCCACGCTCCACCTGGCTTTCCACACCTAACCCTAACCCCAACTTCCAGGTATACCAATCACCTTGACTCCAGGTTATATTTTGTTTACACAAGATAAATATGTGTTTGAGCTTCACGTAATCAGTTCACATGAAAGAAGTCTGTATTCGGTATGCTCAGCTGTTTAAAAGTCCATTTTTAAATATATATATATATTTTTTTAAATTAATCATTGTTGCTATGTACATTTTATAGCTGTCTCACATTTTTTTGATTCCTGATAAAAATGATACTAAAAAGTTTAGCAATATACATTTTTAAAATGTGCAATATGCATATATGCCAGTTTATGTAAACCACCTTCTTGTCTCTGACAATCCGATAACTTGAGTAATAATTTGAAGTAAAACTGGCCTTTTAAAAGGAGAAGTTTGTAAACAAACTTATTGACAAAAAAATGTGAATGAAAGGTGGAGCCATTAAGGCAGGTGAGGTAATAGAGCTCACCTGGGACTTGTCTGTATTAACTGTCTGTGTATATGTGCAGGAACATAAAGCAGGGTAAGACTTAGTAACTAAAAAAAATAGTTTTAAAAGTGAGGGACAGCCCAACTGATGGCACAGATCTGTTTTTTTAATCACTCCACCATGACATTTGTCATATTTAGAACATTGGCCAAAATAAACTTACAAATTCCATCATTAGGAAAGTTTATTCATATATTAAACATCTTTTTACCCAATCATGATACTCATATATAAATATATGCACATAAGGGTAATGCGAGGAAAATCTGACTGTCTATCTTATAAGGGTTGGCATCAGATTGACAACCCTTGAGTATTTCTATACTATACTATATCTTTCTGCAAGATGTAATTTGGAAAAAAGGAGTTCAGAAGATGGGAAAAGCTGGTTGATGTGAGGTGTGAACAGATAACAACCAGACTGATTGAAACTCACAGGGAGGCTACTATAACTCAATATCATTGTATTATAAGCAGTTCTTAAAGCACAGAGAGAGCAGTGTTAATATTAAATTTCTATTAATAATTCTTAGTTAGTTTATATGTGGATGACTATGTGACAAAAATGAGCTCTTAAGTTTATTAGTTTCTGGATATTTTATTTACTTGGTGAGAAATTCCTTACATTAATGACAATAATATATTACAGTGTGGCACTATCAGGGATGAAGGCCCTAATGAAGGATTAACAGAGCGCAGCTTGCAGGATGCCCAGCGGCTTTACCTAATGAATGATGTGGTACAGCCAGTGTCTGTTGACCCGCTGGTTTGGCAAGACAGTGTTCGCTTTTCCAAGCTGGTGGTGGATATTGTGCAAGGACAAGACACTCTGCACCATGTCATGTACATTGGGACAGGTGAGTGAACCTGGTGATTCCACTCAAAAGTTTTAACATGTTTACTAGTATCAAAATCAAAAGATCTCTTGACACTTGCCAAGACAATTAAGATTATAACAGGGGAACTTGATTTAATACTCACACAATGTCATAGCCTAGTTCATTTTATGGAAACAGTATATTCTGAGTTGTCTCATCTGCCCAATAGAATATGGAACCATTTTGAAGGCATTGGCCACCACAAATAAGAGTCTACAAGGCTGTTATCTGGAGGAGATGCAACTCCACCCATCTGATGTAAAAGAGCCGATCTTAAGTCTCCAAATTCTGCATGGTGACAGGACTCTGTTTGTAGGACTGAATGATCGAGTGATAAAAATTCCTTTGGCTAGATGTTCCATCTATACAACAGAGCAGTAAGTATAATTTAAAAACTTATCACGTTTACAATAACTACATTATTAAAAACATTGTTTTTACAAATGCGGCAAATCGTTGATATTGAGAAATGATAGTGTTCCACAATGAGATCAAACCCATTAAACAAATTTGGGATAAAAATGACACTCATTGCAAGTCAAGCTGTTTTACATTACATCAGTGCCCGGCCACAAACACATAAAAGTGTGATGTTTGGTCAAACCTGAAACACTTGGAAGGCTTATGTACAATAAACAATATACATTCAGATTGATATTAGTGTGGGCATGTTTTCCAATGTCTGTGTAAAGTATGATTCAGACACTTCACATGTGAAGTATAGTGAAGATACTGCCTCTAGGTGCAAGAATAGCATGAATGTATTTTACTGGCTGTATGTACTGGTCTGGGCTGGTAATAAGTCTGGGGTGTTTTCTTCATCTGTTTGCCCACTGAGCAAAGAAATTACAATATGAATAAATAAATGCCCAGCGAGCTAATAAATGTGTCCACATAATGTTGGCCTACTTCTTTGCTATTTGTTTCACCATGGATTTTTCTACATCAAACGAAAAACATTTATGCATCACTGTGGTACAGTGTTTAGTGCTTTCAACATATATCAAGAAGATCCTGGGTTTGATTCCCAGGTAGAATGTAAGGAGTTCTTTTCTGTTTTAATTCTGCATGTCCTATTTGTGCCTTTTTGAGTGTAATCTGGGTATTTTGCTTTCTTCTCACTTTACAAAGGTATGTACATTGAAGACATTTAGTTGCGCAAAGTAATTTTTTATTCATATATTTATTTTAGGGGGGAGTGAGGTAGTCATCTGTGCTGTCCAGAAGTTGAACTTGTGTATAAACCTCTGTATAAGATGTAAGGAACTTTAGATTGAGTGTTTTGGGTGATCCTAACTCTGACCAAAGTGTATGAATAGCCCGACAGAAAAAGTATGGCATGGCCGCAAACCCTTGAATCATTATTGGGACTGAAATCCATCTTTCAGTGTGACAGAGGAACTGAAAGAATGCTCCCTAGGCTTCCTGGACCTCATGTATTTTTATCAACGCTTTCAATCAGAAGCTGCCGGTTTGAGTTGGGTACGAAAGTCAAGTTCAAATTGGCAGCGGGTTTGAGAAAGATATTTTGTCACTGATGTTTGCCATTTTTCTGGAGGATAGAGATGAATGAGACGTGGTCGATGTGCTCTGTGAATTAAGCAATTACTAAGAGAGGTATAACTCAGAGATGAAATACATGAGCTCTACACAAACACTATTATATATTAAAACTAACCGAGGTGATGGTTGTGAAAGGGAAAAGAAAGGACAGAAAGATGTGAAAGTAGCAAGGTCTTTTCAAAACCCAAAAGGAAAGAATAATCACATCAGCCTCCAAGGGCAGAGCAGATAATTTAAGTCCTTAATCTCCTTTTTATTTCTGCCAATCTCAGTTTACAGCCAATAAGCCATCATGCTTGCATCCATTCTATTTCAGATCAATGGCTGATAAAATCATTGTACTTTGTATTGCAGAGTAAAGTAGATTACTGATGTTATATATATATTATATATTATATAGTATATTACAGTTATATTTTGCAGTTTATGTATTAAGACAGTATTCTTTGAGTCCTGTTACACCTTGATGTCATTTCTATTTTGATGTTGTACTATGCTACATGATGTGATCATATGTAATTCTTTACATTTGATTACATCACGTGGCATAGTACAACAAATATTTCCATATATGTCTTTCTTTTTTATTTTAAAATTAGCAAATATCAATCTAAACAATTTAAAAATCCATTTAAAATTTTAACACCTTTTTAAATGGATGGACTAAGATGGAGTATTTACTTTAGATTATTGTACATCTTTGAACCAAATCTAGCTATTTTGTTTTCTCGGATTGAATTTTTATCAATACAGATGAACTGTTTGGGCAGTTAGTTTCTTCGGGATTGTATTAACAGTAGCAGAAGAAGTAGTTGCAGTCCCAGACTCACATCTGTCCTTTAAGAAATGGATCTGCGCCACAAGGGCCAGTGTTTGTTCCAAAATCAATGTAAGTTAAGCCACTGTATTAGTCTACCTCAGTAAAGGGAGTACAAGTGTATGAGAGGATCATCAAGTCTGTAAGAAAAAAAAGAGATGTGGAGGTTGACACAGCAGCAGCTGGTATCCTGAAAGCAGTGCTCATTTGATGACGAGTTCTGCTCGCCCACAAGTTCCTGCTAACAGTGCAGAACAAGGCAAAAGTGTGGGTGCAGGTGGACTGAAGCAATTTACTGCATTCAGATGATTGTGTCGGTCGAGCAAGTGTGCTGCATTACCTTATAGCGTCTGCTAAATTAGCCTCTGCCTCTGTGAGAGATTTGGATCTTACAGAGCTTATGGAACTGTACCATAAGGTTTTTAGTGTGTGAATAAATCTGTTTAGGCTTCTTCCATTATTTATTAATTTTCAATGTAGTTGGATAAGTCATATGAGCTGTTAAAACCCCATATATATATATATATATATATATATATATATATATATATATATATATATATATATAAAAACTATTACACACATATACACATATACACATATACACACATATGTATATATATATATATATATATATATATATATATATATATATATATATATTCATTCATTCATTCATTATCTCCCGCTTTATCCTCTATAAGGGTCGCCGTGGGGTTCCCCATGCCCATCCAGGGGAGAACGTCTCGGGCGCTGGGCAGATAGACACAGGACAGGGCGTTAATCCATTGCTAGGCACACACTCACTCACACAGACACACTCTATATGGGGCAATTTTGAGAATTCAATTGACTTGCTTCTAAGCGCCAGGGATTCCTGGTTCGAATCCCCATCTGGGTGGAGTTTACATGTTCTCCCCGTGTCCGCGTGGGTTTCCTCCGGGTTCTCCGGTTTCCTCCCACAGTCCAAAAACATGGATCAAGTCAATTGAATTTTTCAAATTGCCCCATATAGAGTGTGTTTGTGTGCGTGTCTGTGTGAGTGAGTGTGTGCCCAGCGATGGATTGGCGCCCTGTCCTGGGTCTATCTGCCCAGCGCCCGAAACGTTCTCCCCTGGATGGGCATGGGGAACCCCACCGCAACCCTAATAGAGGATAAAGCGGGAGATAATGAATGAATGAATGAATATATATATATATATATATATATATATATATATATATATATATATATATATATATATATATATATATATATATATATATATATATATATATATATATATATATATATATATATATATATATATGTGTGTGTGTGTGTGTGTATGTGTGTGTATATGTGTATATGTGTGTAATACTTTGTACTCTTTATAACTTTAGGGCAGAATATAAACACCACTAACCACATGCTTTGCTTGGTAAACCACAAATGGTTTTACAGCTTTCCTTTAGGCTTCCTTTTACCTCAGATGTGGCTAGCTTGTTTCCAGCTCACTAACTTTAAAGAAAAGCCATACTATTTAGCTACAGGATGTCAAGCACATTGGATTTGGTACCTTCCTTGCAGTGATACAAAACCTTTTAATCAGCATAGAATGGAACTAGTAAAAAAGTCATTTAGGAGGATGTGCACTGACACTTTTATTATGCAGGCTTAACCTGATCCACGGCTTTGGATGTAATTTAGATTTGGGTTAGGCAAAGTATTTTAAGCACACAACACATATTCTGTTTTGCAGAATGTTTGGCACCTATAGCCAAATTCTTTGCTATTCATTATTCATTCATTCATTATCTCCCGCTTTATCCTCTATTAGGGTCGCGGTGGGGTTCCCCATGCCCATCGAGGGGAGAACGTCTCGGGCCATGGGCAGATAGACCATCGCTGGGTACACACTCACACAGACACACTCTATATGGGGCAATTTTGAGAATTCAATTAAGTTGATCCATGTTTTTGGACTGTGGGAGGAAACCGGAGAACCCGGAGGAAACCCACGCAGACACGGGGAGAACATGGAAACTCCACCCAGATGGGGATTCGAACCAGGAATCCCTAGCACTGAGAGGCGAATGTGCTAACCTCTAAGCCACCGTGCCGCCCATTCTTTGCTATTAATTCTAAAAATGTGTCTTTTACAGGAAACTAACATCTAGAGATAAATAGACAGTTTTTAGTTATTTAGTATATTCACAAATTTTGTGTGAAATCTTGGTGAATTACAGTAAGGTAATCAAAATTTTAAGTTAATTTTGTATTTTTCATTTGCAGGATATATGTATTTTACAGGCTATATATGGTTGTATACATTATCTGCCAAAAGTTTTTAGAACACATAAATATTTGTAATCATTTACACATGTGACAGTAGCGTGGCTGTGCTGGGAGAGAAAAGGCAGAGCCATTGGAAATGCACTTTGATTAGATGTAATTAACACACCTGACTCAGCGCCACCTGATGAACGTGTGTAGCCTTTATAAGCTGTAACATCTCATGCCATGGAAAGAGAGATATAGTGTAAGGAGTGCTAGGCACACCTCACCTGTTTTATGTTTCATTTAGTCATTTTTGTTAAGTGTTCTTTATGTAGTTAATTAGTTTTTGTATTTTCATGTTGCTTTTTGTTTATCACATGGTTTGGTTTAAGTTTATATTCATTCCATTTCCATTCTCAGACCTGCATTGTTTAAGTTGTCAGGCGTTGCCCGTGCTTATGTTCATGGTTTTTGATTGAATTCGTCTCCTGGGTTCATTCAGCGCTACAGCGATTTCAAAGCTCTCGTGGCAGCGCGCATGACATCTAGGATCTTATACCCTTTAAATGCCATAGATCCAAACCTAAAATTCACATAAATTAGATGATGGTTAAATGATGGTTTTAGAATGTGCAGAATGTCTGGTCTTGTTTTCTCCTGAGACTGGTTTGGAAACCATCACTCATCGCTTGCAATCAGCATTGCTTTTGATAGTACTTTGTCCCCAATGCTTTATCCATAATCCAATGCTTTAAAGCCATTTCCACTTTGATTTTTGATTTCTGACTCCCTTAATTTATCCCAATTTCTTACTGACACACATACTGCTTAGCTTAAAGTGACACTGGCTGTGATAAAAACTGGCAATGCTAGAAAACAAATTTATGAGCTGTGTTTATTAAAATGCCCTACTACAAAAAAAATAACAGATGGTTCATCACTGGTTTAAACAAAAGCATCTCTGTACCGCCTGAACTTGTTTATGTAGTTGGTAACACACCACTGACCAGCTGCAATATTTATGGTGATAAGGACATGATTTGCTGTTTAAATGTCACTCATATTTCTTTTACAATGCATATAAAAAAGGGACAGTATTTTTTATAGTCCTCCCCACCTTTTTAAAATATCCATTAAGGTTTTAGAGAGTAGATGAGATTTATATTGTTCCATCAGTCTTCATGCCACTTTGGTTTATGTGGTGGTTTATTTGCACATTGGATTATACTGAAAATTAAACAAGGCTTATAACATCTCTTAAAAAGTCATGTCGATTTCCACAGTGTAGTTTATTTGCCACCTTCTGAACTCTTTATGGGTGACACGGTGGCTTAGTGGTTAACACTTTCACCTCTCAACACTAGGGATTCCAAGTTTGAATCCCAATCAGGATGGAGTTTCCATGTTCTCCCCATGTCCTCATGGGTTTCCTAAGGGTTCTCTGCTTTCCTCCCACAGTCCAAAGAAGTGGATTCAAGGTAAATTAAATGCTCTAAATTGCCCCATATAAAGTGTGTTTGTGTGTGTTTAAGTGAGTGAATGTACCCATAGATAGATTGGCGCCATGTCCTGGGTGTATCCCAGCTCCTGATCTGTTCTTCCCTGGATGGTCATGGGGAACCTTAAACTACCCTAGCCCCGCTACCCTAGTAGAGGATTAAGAGGAAGATAATGAATTAATATAATCTTTATGCAGTTTTTACAATACAATGTTTTACATGGTTGGTTCATAGATGGAAAAAAAACAGCTAAGTAGCCTGGAGTGTCCACATCATTTCCCCAAAACAGCAAAACTGAACATTTTAACTTACCTGTTAGTGTAAAACATCCCTCTCTGTAACTGCTCATGCTCAAAATTGCTGATAGCAAAATGCTTTTCACTGGTCGAACCTTTAAAGTCTCTTAGACAGTCATTTGGCAGTTGGCTTAGTAAACTCATGGCCCTCGAATGCCCCAGAGCTGTTTGTAAGTCCATTGGTCTTTGGAGAACTGGCCCGTCAGCTCAAACTGTCAAGTCAGCATTTCGTGTGAGCTGGTGCATTTTCACAGTCTTAAAAGCTTATAGGGCTGGCTGACTCTTCAATCCACCGATTCCTAGAAGTGGATATCTCCACTGTAATTAATGAGACAGGTACCCACTTCTCACTTAAATGGATTTTGCTTACAGGTTAGTGCCCTGAGGCCTTGTCTATCTACCCATGGTAACTGGGGGTAATTGAGCCTTCTGCAACAACATTATTATCCCCTTTGTTCCTTAAAATGCTCCTAATTGGCAGAAACCTTGTTTTTTAATTAAGCATTCTGTTTTTCGGCTCTACTGCCAGTGTGACACAAAGGTCAGGGCAAACAAGCATAAATATGCTCATTGTCTCAAATACAGGGTTACTGTGTCTTTATAAAAATACACTTGAGAAAGCATGTACAAATAATATTTAACAGTTTTTTTTTAATTAAACAAAAATATGTTTGATAAGGAGTTTGATTTAATATATTAAAAAATAAGCCAAGAGAGGGCATGTATCATTGTTTATAAATTATGGGAGAGAGGTGTTATTAGGAATGACATGATGCGGAGTACAGTTACACCACTTTCCCATGATTTATTTATAATAACATATCACCTCCAGTGCCTTATTGCTTTAATATATTGAATCATACTTATCAAACCAAAATGTTTGTTTAAATGCTTTCATGAAATGGTTAGAAACACACTATAATAAAAAAAAATCAAAGTTTGATTCATAAATGCATTTATTAAAAGTAAATTTTAAAGAAAACACTAATCACTTAGTAACAGGATACCAGTTTCTCTAACAACCAAATATTGCCATCTGGTGGCCAAATTACAACACAAAAAAACAGGCTTAGTCCTCACCCAGAATTGTCTCTGTGTATTTTATGATTGTACAATGTATTGTGTTTCATGCATTGATACAAATGTGAAGCACCTGCTTCACAGCGACATTTAAAGACCGGAACTACCTATTTTATAATAAATGATATGTCTGCGTAAAACTTACACTAAAGCAGAGTTTGACTTTGGAATTTTTAAAACTGCAATCAAGCGATTTGGAAAAACAACAGAAATTATTGTACGGGAAAATGTTGACCAGTGTTGATAACTAAGCATTGATAAATAAAAATACTGTTGTGACATTACGCTGCTCATCTTATTGTTGCTGCTCAAAACTGTTTGTTTCACTCAGATATATCTCTGTCTTTTTCCCTTATTTAGAACATGTTTAAGTGCCAGGGACCCATACTGTGGCTGGGACAGGAAGCAGCGACGCTGCACTACCATTGAAGATAGCTCCAACATGAGCCAGTGGTTCCAAAACATCACAGCATGTCCGGTACGAAGAACCTGCTACACAGCGACATAAAGCCTGCTTCAAACATATGAATATAAAAGTTATGTCATCGCTTTAAAACGACATTAGTAGATTTATTTTTTCAAAATTAATATTACAACATGATTTTCTGATGTGTAACTTGAAAAATGGTAGCTTTGGAGCTGACAAGGTGGCATTTTTGGACTTGATATTTATAGTTTATTGATTATGTGATTATATTTTAATAAATGTAAGACATTTAGAATATAAACAATATTATATTAAACAATTCATGATAAAAACAAAGAATTAAATCTGGATTTTATTTAAACCAAAATACCAACTCTTACAGTTATAACTGCTGAACATTATTGAAACATTCCATTTACAGTGGAATTTAGATATTGTTCAGAAAGTTTTTCCAAACATTTTTGTTGGTTTCTTTGCCTTTACCCCTTCTATCCAGTTATTCCCAACCAAGCTCAATGAGGTTGAGTCTGAAGATGGCACAAGCTATTCCATTCTGTTTATCATACATTATTGTTCTTGTTTTCTGAACTATTAAGCCATGATCTACAGTAGACATAAGTCCGGGTCGTTATCTTGTTGACATTTAAACCCCTGACCAACTAGGTGTAAACCAGTGGGTATTGCATTGATCTTCAAAGTGCTCTGGTAGCCCTTTTTGTCCATTTTGTCACTTAAACTGTGCATGTTGGCAACTCTGGATCCAACAAAACAGCCCAAGACCATCACCCTTCCTCCTGCATGCTTAACAGTTGGTCACACACCAAGGAAACCATCATTCCACTTTCCCAATGACATACAAAAACCCTGAATGATGTTCCAAATATTTTATATATCATTTGATTATTATGTTATGCACTGGACTTCTGTGTAAATGTCTATAATAACTGTTAATATTAATGTGTTCTAAATGTAAATGAAAGCAGCGTACTGACAAACACACTACACTAAGGGTGGCTTTTTAAAAATACTTCTGTGTTTTGGAATATGGTAAAAATGATAATAACTCACTTACAAATCAATTATTAGCTACATACACAAGCAAATAAAGTAAATGCACCAGTTTTACATTAAAAAAAAACGATTCTTTTGAAAAATATATGTTCTGGGTGTATATGGAGAAATTTGTTGGCTTGCACATCCTGTATTATAAAAATAGTTATATTATTTGGATTGTATTGGATTATATTGGATAGTTATATTATTATTCATTCATTCATTCATTATCTCCCGCTTATCCTCTATTAGGGTCGCGGTGGGGTTCCCCATGCCCATCCAGGGGAGAACGTCTCGGGCGCTGGGCAGATAGACCCAGGACAGGGCGCCAATCCATTGCTGGGCACACACTCACTCACACAGACACACTCTATATGGGGCAATTTTTGAGAATTCAATTAACTTGATCCATGTTTTTGGACTGTGGGAGAAAACCGGAGAACCCGGAGGAAACCCACGCAGACACGGGGAGAACATGGAAACTCCTATATTATTATTATAATAGTAATATTATAATAATACTTTGGCAGTAGATATTGTTGTATGTGGTGTGCATGGCTATTTCCTGGTCCAGCTGTTCTCTTTAATTACTGATTTAGATTTGATGTTAATCTTCTTATCAGCTGACCTTTCATGGGCATTTACAAGTAAGTTTGCATTGTCCCTCTGGAGGTGCTGAAGCAGACTGCAGATCAGTTTGAAAGCACAGTTTTCACAAGCAGTAAATTAGTTATGTTTATTCTATCTACTCTTACATATACATATTGGCTCCTTTTCCAGCTACGGAACCAAACAACGGATGGGGCCTATGGACCATGGGCTCAGTGGCAGCCTTGCAGCCATGATGATGGTGAAGGCACCAGCGCTTGTTTGTGTCGTTCAAGGACATGTGACAGCCCACCTCCCCGTTGTGGAGGAAAAGTCTGTGAGGGTCCCACTATTGAAGTTGCCAACTGCTCAAGGTAAATGAAGTATTACTTCACCACTAAGTTGCTTTAATCATTTTTACCCACGCTGCATCCGAATTACCCAATCATAGCTGCATAAAGCCTCCCAAAATTGCTAAATCGTTGCATGCATAAAAACCTTGTTATCCAGACAGGCAGACTTTTGTTACATGGAAGGAAGTTATACAAGAGGAAATCTAATGTGACAAAATGAAATAGTATTCGCACAGGAAGTGGAAATTCATTTCAGAGAGGTGATATTCAGGAACAAAGCACTTAGAAAAATTGAAAGAATACAGTTTTACATAGGAACAAGCAGCTCTTTTTCATCTTACAGCAAGCCACATTAAAACGTATGTTAATCAGGAAAAAACATGTTCTTTTTTATAAGGAATGGAGGATGGACTCCTTGGTCTTCGTGGGGTCAGTGCAGTACCAGCTGTGAGATTGGATTCGAGGTACGTCAGAGATCCTGTAACAACCCCTCACCTAGACACGGTGGCCGAGTGTGTGTCGGTCAGGCAAGAGAACAAAGGTAAGTGCTAGAAAAGAGTCTTGATCATCTATTGCTCATAATACATAGGAATCTCCTGGTTTGAAAGGCCACTGGAGAAGATTACTAGGGAAAAAATGTTATATGAACCGTTATAAGAACCGTAATAAGAATCGAAGAATTGAGTCAGGTAAGGTAACTTAAGGTAAGGGGAATTTTAAAGGTGACATACCTCATTTCCACAAGATTACACATTTCGCTGGAGCTTTGTGATTTGATTCATTCAGAAAACCACAAGAACCAAAGGCCACTAAACAAAGGCCTTTACTGTCCAAACAGAGCTCATCAAAATGCCATATCTGAGTGTATTTCCCTTAATTGGTAATGGACTACTGACATTTTATGTTATTATGTATTCATCCTTATGTCAAAATTCAGTACTACAGGTCTAAGCTTTCAATGTCATGTCCTGGGACACAATTAGCATCAAAGACAGTATAAGGCAGACATTGTATTATGAAATGTCGTGGCATGGTGACTTAGTGGTTAGCATGTTTGCCTCTCAGCGCTGGGGATTCCAGGTTTGAATCCAAATCTGGGTGAGTTCTCATGTTTTCCTCGTGTCTGCATGGGTTTCCACATGGTTTCCTCTTGCAGTCCAAAAATATGAATTGAAGGTAAATTTAATGCTCTAAATTGCCCCATATGGAGTGTGTTTGTGTGTGTCTGTGTGAGTGATTGTGCCCTGTCCTGGGTGTATTTGGGTGTATGAATGAATGACTTATGAAATGAAACTCAAATTGACACTTCACTTTTCTTTACATCGGCATCTTTTATGGGTGTCACATTTCTGGTACCACTGCTTACACATAACTACACCAGAAGAACACTTGCATGTAGCAATATTAATATAAAAATTTTTAAATTACCTCATAATTCTGAGAATCTAGTGGTGTATGTACCTTAAATAAAAAGATCCATCAGGTTATTTACATATTTATTTACCACTGAATGCGCGTGGGGGGTGAGGGGTTGGGGAATCTATTTAATTTTTTGCCATTTAGAAATCACACTTAGACTTTATATTACTGCCGTGATCTGTGAGCTACAGTGTATCCCACCCACCTCTTCCGTAAGGTCTGCCAATATTCCGAATGCCTACAGGCACCTTCTAACCCAACCACACCCATTCAAATGAAAGCAGTGTGACCAGACTCTAGATGAATGATTCTATGCTATTATTTTGGTATATTAAGGATAGCATAAATGTAATCTTCTCTAACTACCACCGGTATTTAACTGATTGAAAATGATCAGTATGCAAATGTACAACACACACACACACACACACACACACACACACACACACACACACACACACACACACATATATATATATATATATATATATATATATATATATATATATATATATATATATATATATATATAAACTACAAAAATTCCCTTCGTGTATGGCATACGAATACATCAACAAACTGGAATCTACTAATTATAATAGTCTGCGGTCTTGTCACAGCACAATCGGATACAATGTAGTAAGCATTTAGCTACAGGCACCTTATGATTGTGCATGTTAGCTCAGTGATTAGGATGTTGAGATGCTGGCTTAGGACGTTGAAGGTTGTGGGTTCAAGTCCCAGGTCCACTGAAGTTACCACAGTTGGTTCTTGAGCAGGATCCTTAACCCTCATTGCTCCAGGGTGCTGAATCAACCCTGTGTTCTGACCCCAACCATCAAGTTAGGATAGTTGTAAGTCACTTTGGATAAAGGTGTCTGCTAAACGACCAAATGTAATGTAGGTCTTTTGCTCATACTTGCTCAAGTGTTTGCAATTTGTAGTGTTCAACACTTCACTACCTCAGGATTAGCTTAGTAATAATACTAGTGGGTGGGACACCCATTTTCATTAGGTATTTCTTAAGTTAAGGGTGAAAACACGCAGACAGGGGAATGCAGTATTGTTAAAATGAGTTGGGGTTTTGATGTAGACCAGGAAGCAAAATTCAAATGGGTTTGCTGTTTTATGCCATGGTACAAATTGTACATAATTTATTAAAATCTCATCTTATTATCTTTCACTTTACTATCTTCTAGGGGCTACTGGGGGGACCATCCAGGGGAGAATGTCACAGGAGTTGGGTGCCAATCCATCGCTGGGCACACATCCACTCATTCACTCACTCTCTCTCTCTCTCTCTCACACACACACACACACACACGCACACACACTCACACACACACACACACACACACACACACACACACACACACACACACACACACAGAGGTTCACACAATATATAGGGGCATATATCTAAAGTTATTTAAGTTTTTTTTTTTACAGTTTTTTTCTGCCCATTCAGGGCAGAGCGTTTCGGGCGCTGGGCAGATACACCCAGCAGGGTGCCAATCTATCCCTGGGCACACACTCACTCACACACACACACACACACACACACACAAATACACTCTATATGGGGCAATTTGGAACATTCAATTTATCTTGATCCATATTTTTCGACTGTGGGAGGAAACCAGAGAACCCGGCGGAAACCCACACGGACACAGGGAGAACAAGGAAACTCCACCCAGATTGGGATTTGAAGAGGCGAATTTGCTAACCGCTAAGTCACTGTGCCTCCCCAATTAATGTATATATTATATACATATAAATAATTCTAGTCCATTTTTGCATATGTCAGTATCAGATGCAGTTAAAATGTGACGTCATTATTTTTTAAGCTGTTTCATGTTGAGTGGAACAAGGCCACCGTAATGAGCATTTCTCTTTTTCTCTGCAGATTCTGCAATGAGAAGGTGTCCTGCCCCCAGCCTATTTTCTGGTCTTTGTGGTCACCTTGGTCAAAGTGCAGTACTGAATGCGGAGGAGGAGTTCATTCTCGCTCAAGGAACTGTGAGAATGGAAACAACTGCCCAGGCTGTGCACTGGTAAAATACATGTACTCTGTCTGCCTATCTATCTTTCCAAAAAACTGCCTGTCACTCATTCCATTCTGTCTGTGTATGTATTTCTCTATATGTCTCGTTTAAATCCATTTATCTTTCCCTGCATCTGTCTTTTGATTATCCTCCTTTAGCCTCTTTATGTATCCGTCTATCCATACATACATTGCTTGGTTTTCCATCTACCAGCCTCTCCTACTCACCCATTTATTCATTAGCTGATCTGTCTGTCCATCTGATGTATTTCTCTGTCAGTTTCTCATGTCTTACATCTAATCCCCACTGCCCATCTGTCATTTTGTTCTTTCATCCTTTTATCCATCTTTTGTTCTGCTTGTCTATGGATCTGTCCCCACATCTTTCTTCCTGTCCAAATATCCATCCCTGTGCTTCTGGTTTTGTAAAAACAGTTTATTACTGTACTGTATGCAAATGAATACTGTTCACAAGCAGCCAGCTAAATTAAAAGCAGTGTGATCAGTAGTGCAGCAGAAGTACACATACAGTAATTAATCATATGGTGGAGGAGGTGCTTGTTACGCTTCACCGTTTTATTTACAGTGTGACGAATTCAGGTTTCTACTTGTTTTTCCATGTGTGTGCTCTCAGGATTTTTCAAGAGCTGCAATTAATTTAGATCTAATTTAACTTTCCCCACAAGCAGCTAAAGCACCTCCCCAGAGTGCATGGAAATGAGCCGTCAAGTTGTAAGCGCTCCCACAGATGATTCAGCAATGCTGAGTCACTTAATGTGACACATTTCTCATTAAGCTTAATGACTGTCCACTGGAGGCAAAGTGAATAGAGCGAAATTCCACTCTGGACACATCGCTCTCGTTCTCGTTTTGCAGGAATACCAGACATGTAATTTGGACGCATGTCCTGAGGTGAGACGCAACACACCTTGGACACCATGGGTGCCAGTGAATGTGACGCAGGGTGGTGCACGCCAGGAGCAGAGAATGCGCTACATCTGTCGAGCACAGCTGGCGGACCCTCATGAACTCCAGCTGGGCAAGCGGAAAGTCGAGACACGCTTTTGTCCTAATGATGGCACAGTCAGCTGCGACACAGACAGTGAGTATTTATACATAACAATAAATGTAGACATGAATAGATATACTAACAGACAGATGGATAAATAGATTCTATGACTCTAATAGCATTTAAAAATTTGGACACACCACCTTTTTGCTCTCTTGTCCATGTTCTCCTCTTATCATATAGCTGGACTTTGTAGATTGGACAACTGGACAATTACAGACTGTAGTTCAGCTGTTTTCTTTTTTTTTATGTCTCCCATTGGTTCTCTGTTCTCTAATAGTCAGGACCATCACATAACAGGTATAATTTGGGTAGTGTATTGTTTATTGTTTATCAGTTTTGCAGTAACATTGATGCAGTGAGGGGGTTTTAGTGCAGCAGTCCTGCTGTAGTTGCATTGTAATACCTCGATGACACTGCTGACTGCTGGGATAGGAATAATGCACCGATCAAATAATACCTGCTCTGTAGTGCTACTATCGGGGTCCAGACCATTAAATAACATAGTAAAGAGGATGTACACAGTGTGTAATGTAGTACACAAACAGATGGACTACAGTCTGTAATTGTAGACCTACAAAGTCCATCTTTATTGGAAGTGGAACTGATAACATGGGCAATAAGAGGAGCAAAAAAGGAAGTGACTGGTACTGTATACAGAGAGTCACAGAAGCAACTCAGTATATATTTTTTTAAAACAGATTAAATTCCAATTGCCTAAACCCCTTCAGGAGATCAGTTACACAGTGTTCTCTAATATAAGGCTCATTAACTTGAAAAACTTGGGCAAGCAATTTTAACTTTTTTTTATTTATTTTGTTGATATGATACAAAATATACTTCACCAACATAGACATTGTCAGACTTCTTCCAACTGTTGTCATTCTCAAGGGGTAAGGGCTGGTGACACGTAACCGAGACATGAAAAGACACTTTCCCTCTTTCAGCGCTTATGTAATGTCATTAAGCAGCGCAGCACCTTCAAGTGCTTTTCTTAATCACTGATTGAACAGCAGTCAAGGCTAGAGCAAAAAACAATGATTCACATATCTGTGAAATGAGGGAACGTGTGTAAGTATGCTGATATGAGAATTCCTCAGTATACAGCTCAAAGGTTACAGTCTGGTTAACTGGAGACACAGTGTTCTACAAGTGTAAAAGCATGTGTTTAAATGCTTATCGTGATACAATCTAAGCAGAAGACATGCGAGCATGGTCCTTAATCACAAACGTTGGCAAACTTAGCTCTATGAAGTACCCTGCTGTGACATGCTGTTTTAAAAATTTTAAAACTTGCTTCAGAGGGTAGGTTCTTCAACAGCAGTTGAAACTACTGAGTGCTAATGTGCTACTGCCCCAGGGTTTAATTCACATATACAGTACCTGACCTGAGTACACAAGCAAGCACTGTTTGAACAGTAAGTGCTATTTCCATTTCTTGTCTTAAAAATGTTTTGTGCAATAGTCACTAGGGACTTAACACACTGGATTTCCCTAAAGGTGTGTGTATGTGTGGGTGTGTTTGTGTGTGTGTGTGCGCACTCCTAAGATAGCCTGTTTATGTGATCATGAGGTGTTTTAGCTCCAGCACTTCTCCACCCAGGTGACAGCCAGGAGTCATGGTTCGGTGATCATCCATGTTATGGATGTCAGGCCCCTCATCGATTAACTATAATTTCCCTCTACAAAGTCTGTGTCTTTGACAGCGTACATAGATTGCATTAGAGGAGTATGGAGGTAAAAGGGGGGGGGGGGGGGGGGGGGGGGGGGGGGGGGGGGGGGGGGGGGGGGGGGGGGGGGGGGGGGGGGGGGGGGGGGGGGGGGGGGGGGGGGGGGGGGGGGGGGGTGTGTGTGTGTGTGTGTGTGTGTGTGTGTGTGTGTGTGTGTGTGTGTGTGTGTGTGTGTGTGTATGCGTGTGTGTTTGGACTGGAACATCCTATCACAGATAGTTTGAGTTATTGCTGTTGTGTTTTGGCTTGGCTTAAAAAATGAAATGCACATGGTTTTAGTTTTATGTTTTATAAACCACACTGTCTTGATAATATTTTGATTTATAGCTGAGTTTTGTTTTGCATCACTGGTTTCACTAGAGTTGAACATAATGCTGACAAGAATGTGTTTGACTTTTAATGTAGTTGTAGGCTTTGTCGATTCCTGAAATTTGTAATTAAATTGAATTGTGTTATTTAAGTTTGATGAAAGTTTTTTGGATTGAATAGGTATAAAGGTAAATTACAGAACATATTTATGCTTGCAAATAATTGGTTTAAAGAACAATGCTCTGTGATGATGCGTTGATGACTGCATTTACATGACAGTTGATAATGGAGCATGTCTGATTCCTGTTCCTTGAAAGTTATTTCACTCTTTGTGACTATATAAACTACTACTATAATTTCATTGTTGTTGCATTCTTTAATTTTACTCCCAAAAAATCCCAGACTGTGCTCTCATTCTAATTTGTATGTACTGCTTAGGGTATCAAGTCAGGAAAACTCATCGTAGATGAGAAAAATGAATTTTAAACATCAATCAGATAAAAGTTTTCAAAGAATTATGAATTATTTAATATAGAATATTTTAAATAGTAAGACAATATTTTGATAAAAGAAAGTGATAATTGCATTCATTACAATAAGGTTTTGTATCTATTCAAAATCATTGATTATGACATGGCCAAATTGTAGGAGCAGCTCAAACATTCTGCTATTTAAAATACTACATGAAACTCATACAACACAAGATTTGAACAGTGAAATTCATTCTGACTGCTGGGTTGTCTGTTACCTTGTTAAACAATTAAAGGAAATCCGAAGCCTGGAAATGATGAAGTGTGTATATCTTGTGTTCATGGGGGGTCTCAATATGAGAACCAGAAATGTACTGATGCAAGGAAAAGAAGTCATAGTTGGACTGAAAAAAATCATAGCAAATAACAAGCCTATCAAAGCACTGGATTCATCAACACTATACTTTGAATTGAAGCTTTAAGTGTGTTGTTTTAAATTCATTATTCCGGTATACAGAAGCTACATTACAAGTATTATCACTTTCTAATTATAGACCTTAGTGAATAGCCAAGACATAATTAATTTCCCAAATGACATTTACTACTTGAAATGCCTGATTCATAATTAATTATTCACATATAACATTTTTAACTATATTCGTAGACAATTAGCATTTAAGCAAGATTAAATAGGATGAGCTATTTGAGACACATTTGCAGTTGTATCAAGAGCTCATGATACTCTTTAATAAAACAGTTTAATTGTCCTTAATTGAGTTGATATTTTCTGTCATTCAAGGTTCATAAGTGAGCAAAACAAGCAACTTTCTTGGAAAAGACAGTCGTCTTTTCTTCTCTTGTGAATTCTATGTTATTTCATGTGTCATATTAGCAATACAGTGAGAATTTCATATAAAAACAACCACTACTGTATTAAGGGGAAAAATGAGCAAATTGGATCAAAGCAGTCATACCTTTTGTGAAGCATGACAAAAATCATAGTCAAAATGAACATAAAGTCTACAATGTATTTTATTCCTTTCATATTTTTCATGTTTTCCCTTTATATGGAAAATATAGGATTATCAGCATTGGTGTCGCGGTGGGGTTCCCCATGCCCATCCAGGGGAGAACGTCTCGGGCGCTGGCCAGATACACCGAGGACAGGGCGCCAACCTATCGCTGGCACACACTCACTCACACAGACACACTCTACATGGGGCAATTTGGAGAACTCAATTGACTTGATCCATGTTTTTGGACTGTGGGAGGAAACCAGAGAACCCTGAGGAAACCCACGCGGATACGAGGAGAACATGGAAACTTCACCCAGATGTTGTTATGTTGTTGCTTGATTTTTATCAACAGAAGTTCTAACATTAATTTGTGCTATAGCTGCCATATTAACGGATATGAAATTATTTCTTTACATGCAATCCAAAACCTGCTTTGGAATACATGCTTTTTTTATTTTGCAGCGCTGGTGGATGAGCTGCTCAGAAGTCCGGGTTTGAGACTCTCAGGCACCAGCTGGTTATTATGGGAGTCATGGTCTGGATGTAGTCAGGAGTGCGCTAAAGGCTACCGTTCCCGCAAACGCACCTGTGCCAGCTCTGACGGCAAGAGCTCTCCGAATGCCTGCAGGGGATCGCCTGTAGAATACCAGGACTGTAATCCTCAACCCTGCCCAGGTAACACACACACACACGTCTCATACCCTCCAACACGTACATAACAACAAGCACGTTTACATCTATGATAATCCTGGCTCCCTCCGTTTCACCTTTTACCATGTGCAGCAAGGTTGGCAGATTAGAGAACCCCAATGGGGAAACAGCTGCTGAATTCAACAGCATTATCGTATTCATCTGCTAATGGGTGGCTTAAAAGTTCCTCTGGGTTCTGGTGTTCATGTTCAGTGCGTGAGAAGTGTGAGTTTTACAGACATTTGGCTGTTAAGTTGTTTAAACAAATAAGAAGGAATTTAGTTTACAGTCTTGTTTACCTTTATGCTTTCTGGAATGACTGATACTAGTTTATTTTCTCTTGCTCTGTGCTTTACTAGTGTAAAAACAACAAAAGGATACAGTGGTGGTGGACTGGGGACCACACATTGGCTATGGGCTGTACTGGAGCGATAGAATGGAATATGCTTGGGGTAATCTTTTGGCTTAGGAGACTAAAGGGTTTAACAAACAGAATTTACTCATACTTTAAAAACAGAGAAAAATTAATCGGTGCTGTGATATAATTCAGACCAATTTTTTTAACAATGTAATAATCTTGAAACCTCATCAGTGGTAGGCTCCTCTGCAGGTCTGAAAATAAAGAATTTAACCAATCACATGCATTGCCAGGCTCAAATCTGGTCTTCTCTGTCAGTTCTGCCATCCGGTAGCAGAATAAAATAAATGTCCATCAAACCTTTGCTTTAACCAATCAGATATTAAGTTGGCGATACCAAGGCTTTCTAGGAGACCTACATTACGTCAAACGTATACTCGGCCTTGGATTGAATAGTCGCTGAACTCATTTTCAGCTAATTTTATGCCAGAAATAGTATCCGGATTTCAGCATTAGATTTACTTGCACTAAAAAAAGGACATAGGTCTTTTTAAGGATGAAAAGGAGGATGGATTTTTGTGTACAAATAATCTGGATTTATTTAGGATTTTTGGTGATAGTTATTTTCCTCAATAATATTGAACTTTTATGAGGTTATTATTGGTAATTTTTTTATGTGTGGCTCCATGAGTTATCTATTTACAATGCAACGACTGTTTATACCACATTTTTGCAGTTTTTGGTTTAAAAATAGTTAAATGAATTGATTCAGACGGAGCATTTCTGAAGGCCTAGGTGTGAAATAATGGCTCACCACTGTATCTTACGTGGACATAGCTTCTAATAAATGCTTGGCATGAATTGTTGAACGTTTCAAGTGATAAGTGATCTATTTTTCCGGCTGTACGTACACACAGAGGAGTTTGTCCTCCACATTTAACCCATCCGTGCGGTGAAACACACACACATATACACACACTGAGTGAAGTTAACACATGTGCCCAGAGTGATGGGCAGCCCTGTATATGTCAGCCGGGAAGCAATTGGAGTTAGGTGTCCTGCCCAATTGCATTTTAGCGTAGTATTTGGTGGGACCAGGAATCAAACCGTGGACCTTCAGTTTGCAAGGCTGGTTCCTTAACCACAAACCTACGACTATATTAATTTAAATGCACATAACATCAGCCATACTATGCCATGCCATACTATGTAGTAGTGGATTATTTAAACAGAATGTTGTCAATAAAATTAAGGAAAACCAAAACTTGCATTCTGTCCTGTAATGCTGGTAGAGTTCTAAAATAAGTAAATAGGCTTATGGGACAAAAAGACATGTCTTAATGTAATGAGAAATTGCGGCAAGGGAATGGGAATGAAGATTTGCTCCGCAGGGATGAAGTAGTGATTTTATTAGATATACCAGAACAAAGGGGAAACAGGGACAGAGTTTTATACTAGTGCAGCTCTCTAATCAGTTTCTTCTGTGTGTGCTGCGTGTTGGACTCTCAATGAGGATTTCCACTTTGTCATCATCCAGCAGTCGCTCATACCCCACTTCACTGCAGTAATCCACTGGAGGAAATAGTTTTTTGCTCCAGGCAGATGGACCCAGGCCCCGCTGCTCCATGCCCTCACCTCCCCCTTCCTCCTCTATCCCATCAAGTTGATGAGACATCAGCAGAGCCTGGAAACAGCCTCTCACTGGAGCAGAGGTGCCAAGCTTTTTGTAAAGGGGTGAAGCAGCTGGTTTCTGCCTTTAATAGCAATGTGCACACGTGGACATTGCTGAGGAAAGTTGAGGTGCTCTACTGAGCAGTGAACACAGACGCATGCCACTGTGGCTTTCCATTTGGGCCTTGAGACTTGCCTAACCATTACATCCCACAGCAAAGTGTTTACCTGTCAGCACTGCATGTTTTGAAATCCCTGACTCAGTCATGTCTTGCTTGCTTGTTTGTGTCCCTGTGCTTTTGTTTGCGTCTCTGTGCTATTTCATGTTGGTGCTGTGTCTGTCTGCTAAATACATGTTCTGTTTGCTTCTCTCTGCTTGCCTGATTGCCGTTTGCTTGTGTGTGTCGTGTCTGTTCGTGTATCTGGTCTGTCTAGTAAAAGGTGCCTGGTCTTGCTGGTCATCATGGTCCCAATGTTCAGTTCCTTGTGGCGGAGGGCACTACCAGCGGACACGTACATGCAGCAGCCCAGCACCGGCGTATGGAGGGGACATCTGCATTGGGCTACATACAGAGGAGGCGCTATGCAACACGCACACCTGTCAGGGTAAGCTCACCATCAGGACCAGTAACAACAGAAACCGAAACAACAACCAGCTGGGAGTCCTGACGTATCAGTCCAGATGACGAGTGGCTCGCCTTGTATGCACAGGATCAGATACAGATACAGATGGGCTTCTCACTGTTCTGGCCACGTCCACCCATGTGTCACCCCAATGAAAGACACCATCTGTCCACTTCATTGGGCAATTGTCAGAGCTGTAAAGGTTGCTTGCAGAACTACTAACCTATCATTTAACTTGCTTTTACAACCAAAACATTATTCAGAGGCAGAAAAAAATACCGAAGCCCTTTTTCTGTTGCATGAGTGTTTGCATGATTGTGCAGTCATGTTCTGCAATGTTAGCTATTAAACTACAGCTTCAGCAATCTGACAGTTTAGAGCCAGAATATCTGCTCCCATAAGCAGAAACTCAAATATTTATAAAGTGAGCTAATCTTAGAATCATGTGCACAAAATTAATCACAAAACTGCTGGGCAGAATGTTTTTCGGTTCTGTGGTTAAATTGGCATGTGACAGCTATTTTTACTCAGTCATAAGAAATCCTGCAAGAATCGAGCTTTTGTTCTTACAAAGATTTTGGAAAAGGCAGAAAAATGTTTTTAACCTTCTTGTAGTCGTGACTCCACCCAGGTCAGAAATTTGTATTGAAATTAGTTTTTTTTACTTTTTAGCTGGTTTATAAAATACTTTGCAAAGACTTTTGTTATTTCTCTAAACACCTTTATTTATTGGATATTAACTGACCGGTCAAAAAAAATATTTGTATATAAAAATAAAGATTTAGCTTTGATCCCAGCGGGTATTCTTGGTGGCATTGTTTTAACAACCCTATACAACAACACAAAATTATTTCAGTTCCATGTTTTAGTTTTTTTTTTTTTTTCAAAAGTTTGTATTGGTGACTGAAGACTGGAAAGTGATTCTGTCGAACATCTGAAAGTGTTTTAAAAGGTCAGGACTAAGATCAATGTGTCTTGCTATTGTGGATCTGGGTAACAAAAATCTATTGATGGAATAATCTATCATTCAGAACATTTAGGTATTCGGCTAACTTTACCATTTAATTGTTTCAAAACATTGCTAAATTTTAATTTGGACTAATAAGGAAACCAATAAACCACTTTTATTTCCTGAGATTTGGATTCATAACAATGATAATTAAACAACGTTTCAAATCTTTTACTTTCCTATTACTTTTTTCCTCAGAAAGTACACAAATTAGCACACAAATCAACCAGGGTGTTTAAAAAATGTAAATTGCACTTCAGAAGACAGAAACTGACTTTATTACAGCACCCCTGCAGTGCTATTCGATTCACTTGTAAATAGTATTTCAATTCAAAATGATAATGTACTAGTACCCTCTCAGGCTAGTCAAACAGTTTAAACGTTAATTTATGAATAATTCGTCACTTCCTGGTGGGGGGTATCATTTTGGAAAAAAATTAACTGAGAAAAAAAACACCAAACAAAACACCTTCCACATGCAAACAATATCCACTCTTGACTACCTATCACTAGTTTTGTTGCTGGAACCAGATGGAAGTGGTCAGACATCTTGAGCTGCTTCTTAATGATTGTGGAGAGTATATAAACCTCCGTAGGTCTCCAAAGAGTCCCAACTTTTACCCTTATTATTAGCAATGATGAAAGTTTAAAGGATGAATAACACAAATTGTGCAGCAATAAATAAACTACTGTCTTTTAATTTTATATTAATGAGGTGAAGAAACAATGCCGATGTGTCTAATTAAGTGCGCACTAAATAAACACAGTTATTTAAAACTCCTGCATTGCTGTGCCAGATATAAATCATAGCACCTGTGTGAAAAAAAAAAAAAAAAAAACATTTACAGCATTGGTTGATAAAATTTTAAATTTTTAATTTTTAATTTCTTATGTCATTTCTGTGTCCAGCGGGTTCATTTTCAGCAATCCATCCATCCATAATCTTCCGCTTTATCCTATATTAGTGTCGCGGGAGGGTTCCCCATGCCCATCCAGGGAAGAACGTTTTGGGCGCTGGGCAGATACACCCAGGACAGGGCGCCAATCTATCGCTGGGCACATAGTCACTCACACAGACACGCACACATACACACTCTATATGGGACAATTTGGAGAACTCAATTGACTTGATCCATGTTTTTGGACTGTGGGAGGAAACTGGAGAACCCGGAGGAAACCCACGCGGACACAGGGACAACATGGAAACACCACCCAGATGGGGATTCAAACCGGGTATCCCTAGCGCTGAGAGGCGAACGTGCTAAACACTAAGCCACCGTGCCACCCCATTTTCAGCAATGTTATTGTAAATATTTAAAATAACAGCCTTGGAAAGTCAAACACAGTGGACTTTAAAGGTTGGTGTTCAAACGAGCATGTAGGTCAATCAATACCTGTGTGACTGTTCGCCCACTGTTCATCTACTTGTGGCTTTGATAGTAATCACAGCTAGTGCAGCAGATAGCAGGCTCTCATTCATGCCCCAATCAGATGGCCCTGCTTGTACACCCATTACTTCAGCACAGCTTGATTAAAGATGTTGTGGCAGTAGGAGGGAGTGAAAAGCAGGTGTACACACAGCATGTGTATTAAGAGAAGAAGTCTCAGTTCATCATTGTCACTGGTTATGTTTTCTCTCACCCGTGACTTTGCTAAGCAAACACATTGACTGAGGCAAATAAAAAGATGGATGGCTCAGCATTGCTCAGTTATTAAACAGCAAGACAGCTCCGAATACCTCACTTCCCCTCTGGATGCTTTAGATGGGGAATTCAGTTGTCACCACTTAAAGAAGCAGTGTCAGCAGAGTCTAAAGCTTAAGATGCCTCTGTGAGATTGTTATTGTCAAGCATTCTGTCTGCTTTGACCAGAAAAGAAATCATAGACTTTCTGTAATAGTTTTATGTGTTTCTCATCTGTATGGTCTTCACTGATGACTGAAGTTTCTTTCCCCGACACTTTAAAACATCAGGTGTAAATGTCTGTCCATGCAGGTGGCTGGATGGCCTGGTCTGTATGGTCTGCATGTGATGATATGGGTCTGCAGTCCCGTACCAGAGTGTGTGGCAATCAGGGCTCTCCTTGTTCAGGAAACAGTACACAATACAGAGACTGCAATGAGATCCCAGGTGAGTTATCAATACAATAATAATCATAAATGTTCTAGTTCCTATTCTAGTATCTAGTATCACTATTCTTTTTATCATATAAAAATATTTTATGTTTATATTGTTTATGTTTATATTGTTTTTTTTAATATTATTTAACTGTTAATATTTGGTTCAGCGTACAATTGTAGATATAGAGATTACATGCTGGTATTATTTATTACAACTGGTCTCAGCCTGGGACCCACATTTTCTCATGGTCAATACATCTCAACTTAATGTTATAGAATACAAACCAAAAATATTTGTTTTGAAAAAGTAACCTCCAGAAAATCTTTTTAAAATTTTTAAAAATCTTTCCTTTTTTAAGATTAAAGATGAGTATTAAATCAGGTTAGCATTAATTATTTAAAATGTTTATTTATTTATTTATTTATTTATTACTAGTAGTCCGTGACCCACCCACTTTTGTGTTGCGAGCCAACAGTTGAGAATCACTGGTTTTTGTGCCCAGCAATAGTTTGGCGCCCTGTCCTGGGTGTATCCGCCCAGCGCTTGAAACATTCTCCCCTGGATGGGCATGGGGAACCCCCGGCGATTTTAGTATAGGATAAAGTGGAAGATAATTGATGGATTGATGATGTTAGTTCCCTTTGCGGTTATTTTCATGTGAATGGTCCTACCACTCTGCAGTCAGTTTAAAATCACTAAGCAGTGCTATACACAGTGAGGTTTGACAAACTGCAAATGGAAACAAGTCAGCTAAAGTCAGCATGCATACAAACTAAATCTGTGTGGTCTTTACCAAATCTTATTCAGAAATCTCACCAAGTGATTCAGCTTGACAGCTAATACATTTCTTGGGGTGTAAGTCTCTGCTTTGGCAATTCAGTAGTCGCACTTTTGAGCAATCATTCAAACCTCACTGGCTTTAAAATAGATGAACTATTAGATGCTTTGCAGCTGAGTAAAAAATGTTTTAAAAGTGGGTAACTGATGGTTTCTAGCCTGTGAGTACAGGAGTCAGCTGTACAGAATACCAAGTGAATAAGGCAGTGCAATTTATATTAATGTAATGTCAAGGCCCAGGTTCATTTTTAATTTCACCCCTAATTTTGACAGAGTGTTTGAAATTGTACAGGTCTTTGAAAAATAAAATTTTTTGCCAAATTTTTCCAATTTGATTCAAGACGATTTGCTCATCTTAATTAAAACGACCCTGAATATATGATAACCACCTACATTTCAGATTCGAAGAAATCCTAAGCTGTTTATCATATACAGTGCTGTATAGCACACTCGTATATAGGTATAAAATGACTTACCATGTAGCCATATTAGGGAGCTTTATTATTTTCTAGGTCAGAATTTTGTGGACACCCAAGCATATTAATTTTTGAGGTTTTAATGTTTAATTTGATGCTGAACTGAATATAATATTGTCTTTATTACTGCTTTGATAGTGACAACCTTTCTGGGCATTTTGCTGATAACATTTTACGGAATGCTAGTCGGAATTGTTTAGCAAAATGCCTTGAGCATTTCTATTACATTTAGCTTAAAAGCCTTTTATACGACCTGAATACTGCTATTGTTTGGTTTTAATACAAATTTTTGAAGTGGATGCAAAAAAAAACAGGTTTGTTGGTTCAGGAGGCAGTTGACATCTTAGTAATATAAATAAGTAATTATAATAATCAGTCCATCTATTATCTTCCTCTTAATCCTCTACTAGGGTCCCCATCTAGGGGAGAACTTTCGGGCACTGGGCAGATACACCCATGACAAGGTGCCAATCTATTGTTGGGCACACACTCACACACTCACACAAACACACTCTAAATGGGGCAATTTGGAGAATTCAAAATGACCTTGATCCATGTTTTTGGACTGTGAGAAGAAACCAGAGAACCCGGAGGAAACCCACGCGGACACATGAAAACTCCACCCAGATTGGGAGAACATGAAAACTCCACCCAGATTGGGATTCAAACCGGGAATCCCTAGCGCTGAGAGGCGAATGTGCTAAGCACTAGGCCACCATTCCACCGATCATAATAATAATAATAATCATAATAATAATAATAATAAAAGGTTCTGTCCGAGTAAATTTGCATGTTTTAGTTCCAGAAGTTTAGTTTCCTTCCACAGTTCAAAAATAGAAAGCTGAAGAAATGAACAAAGATGTCCAATTGCCTCTTGGTGTAAATGTGTGTAAATATGTTTGACTGACTCTCCAGGGGGTTTTCATCGCATTTCACCCATTAAGCACTGATGTAGGCACTCCTTTCGAACCTAATCAGCATGAGTGCTTAGAAAATGATTGATTGATTATTCGGCATCTGCATTTCCTTTCTGTAAAATCTTTTGGATAACTGTGTGTCATGGCTGATCAGCTGACATGCTTATTACAATGTCAAAAATAAATAAACCCTGACATATAAGGTGCAATACTGGTTTGAAATTAACACTCTGTTTATTCTAGTTGTAGCATATAAACTAATACGGTGCAAATATGGTGTAGTCACTTCCTAAATACACAAAAAAGAATGGCTTTTGTCTATTATTATTATTATTATTATTATTATTATTATTAATAATAATGATAATACATTTTATTTATTTATAGGAAACAAAAGCATGAACCAGTTTTTTTGCATCTGATATAGACAAAGTTTGGCAATTTTTTCTGAGATGAAAAAATAAAACCTAAGGTGCCTTATATAAGTCTCAAATTTGAGCTAAGGGTCTATTTTTATCCCAAGATTGGTAACTGATATAAATAGAGGCAGAGTGTAACTGATATAAATAGAGGCAGAGTGTGACCGGAGTGTGATTCTGGTTATTGAAGACGATTAAATTTGGCGTGAGGTGCCACCTTAGTTTTTGTACTGTTCAATTGAAGGAGGGAGTGGTCTTAATCATCATGTAGAGTTAGCCTGGCCAAGTGGGAGCATATATAATATAATGAGGAGAGGTTCAAGAACTGACCCCTGGGGAACACTTCAGTCCTCTGCATATGATTTAGATCTTGCACTTCTGATGGAAATGTACTCAGAACTGCCAGTGAGACATGAATGAATGAAACCAAAAGAAAGCAGCATCTGTAAGACCAATGGTATGGTTAAACTGGTTAAAAAGTGTCAATCAATTGTTGACCAATATCACCAATAGTGTCGAAAGCAGAAGACAGATCGAGAAGATGAGCATTAAGAGGGAGCCAGCATCAGCTATCAACAGAAGGTCATTAGTGACTTTAACCAGTGCTGTTTCATGCTTTGGGCAGCATGAAAACCAGACTGAATTTTTTGCAAATATTTGTTGTATTTAATGTGGTCCTGAAGGTACATGGCAACTACTTTTTCCAATACCTTAGAAATGAAGAAAAGATTAGAAATAGGTCTATTATTACTTAAAACTTCAGGATCAAGGATCGTTTTTTTTGAGAAGTGGTTCGATTACGGCAGTTTTAAGCAAGCATGGCACATGAACTGCTTGGAAAGAGTGATTTATTAGGACTTAAGATGGTAGTCCAAAGAAGAATGGGGGGTCCAGAGCACATGAGGGCGCGTTAGCTCAGTTGTTGGGGCATTGGGCTATCAATATGAAGGTTGGGGGTTCAAATCCCAGGTCCACTGAAGTTACCAGTGTGAATTCTTAAGCAAGGCCTTAACCCTCATTGCTCCAGGGAGGTTGTGATTAACCCTTTGCTCACCTTGTAAGTCGCTTTGGATAAAAGCGTCAGCTAAATGACCAAATGTGATGTAAATGTATGTGGACGGTTCAATTTTTCTGATGATGCCTTCAACTATTTGTTGTGAGACTTCTGGAAAACACCTAAGGGTATTTGGAAACCTTACATAAGAGGGTTGTACAGGTGAAGAGGCGCCTCTTGCCAAATTTGAACGGATTGTGTTTATATTTGCTTTGAAGTTCATGAAATTATTACAATGCTGCTCTGTGATTTCATTAGCTGTTTAAAATTCATAGCTGTTTTGAGTTTCCCACACTGTTATTGATAATACCGGATTCAAACTGTGATCGAGCCTTTCTATGGGACTCTGATGAAGCATTGCGGCTATGACAATTACTAAATGGAACCTGAATATTATGAATATAACTTGTGGTGTTCTCGATAAGCTAGCTTATGAACTGTGAGGCTTTATAACTTCACTCAAGAACATGTCCAGCTGTTTTTTATTTCTTGTAGTTCATGTGTAAAGGGCTGAACAAGAGAAAGTGACTGTTCTGGTAGTATTATTATGATTATTATTACACATACTATATCGGACCTATACTATCTATCGCTGGGCACACACTCACTCACACAAACACACTCTATATGGGAAAATTTGGAGAATGCAGTTGACCTTGATCCATGTTTTTAGACTGTGGGGGGGAAACTGGAGAACCCAGAGGAAACCCACGCTGACACGGTGAGAACATGGAAACTCCACGCAGATTGGGATTTTAACCGGGAATCCCTAGCTCTGAGAGGGGAACGTGCTATCCACTAAGCCACTGTGCCGTCCGCTGCCCATTATATTTATTATTATTATAAAAATTCAAAACGTGTTAGAATTTTTTTTTTTTAAACAGAACCTTCTTTAAAAGTGTTACAGTATAGTTGTTTAAAAATAGATATTGCCGAGTGAGAAAAAAAAAGTAGCATTATCCTATAGTTAAGAACCATTTTACTATCAGTTTTTGTCTATGGAGTCTGCATAGCATTCCTAACAGCAGGTAAAGCCTGAAACTGAGAAGCTCAATATTCAGAATTAGATGTCTTTAGACATAAATGGTGATTCATTTGCGAGAACACTTACTGAAAAGGCTTAAAATTGTGATGCTGCTTTAAGACAATACATTATGGTACTTACAATTTTATATATCTTATATAGAATAAGAGTTGTGTACATATTGTTTGTGAATTTGCGATGTGTTAGTTAAAAACTGTTTCTTTTATCTTAGTTATTCTGCCTGCATCTGGGTACGATAAAGACCAGCAGTGTGGGGGTAAGTGTGTTTCCACTATAAAATTAAGAAGAAAAAGAAAGAATACGTTTTTGTCTACTGTATATGCATGTGTGTATAGCATGTTTGGCTGTACTTGTGCAAATATCCAATGTGGCTGCATAATAACATGCATTTGTTTTTATTCACTGTATGAGCATGTATGTGCATCATCATGCAATAATTCTCATCATGCAGACATTAGTGGGTATTGGATTCTCACCAGGTGAAACTTCTTCCACATTTTTCTTGGCTCTCAGTGATGAATGTGAGTGCTTGAAAGAAAGATGGAGAGAAGGTTGAAGCCGAATGTGATCATTCACACCCTGTCACTCTGCTGCTCTTGTGCTGAGGCGTTCCTCAACTGTCTTTGCCTGCCTGGCAGCATGGCCAACACATTCAAATGAAATATACATAAGCCTGGCTTGCCGCTGCTTTTAAGCCAGATACCCGGGTCACAGTGGTAGTCTGCACTGCCCTCGAGACGTGCCACCATGCCAAATTGGGCTATCTCCAGTCAGCTGCAGGAGCCAACCATGGGCAGCTCATTACCCAGCATCCCCATAGAGTGGCGCTCTCACCTGCTTACTCAGCAGCCAATTACAGCAAAGCAGCATCTACTTCTCATTTATTCATCATGGCCCTGGCCAGCAATATGACCACTTGTTCACACATCTATGCTAATCAGTAGACTGTCGATCAGAACAGACCGAGTCAGTCTGACACTCTTCAACACCTGACAGGATAAAACATAGTGATAACATATTGTGATAATGATGGTGTTTTCTTTCCCTGCTATTCCTATTAAGAATGCATATCTACACAAACTGGACATGTTCAATGAAAAACTGTTGTAGCAGCAGTATATTGAAGAGGTCTCCAAAAAAATAACCATATCTCCTTATTTTGTCCATCATTGTTATATATTTTTTCAGGGTTTACGCTGCTGCACCTGATAGCAACAGGTGTGTCATGTTTCCTGGGTGCAGGACTGCTCTCATTTTTAGTGTACGTTTACTGTCAACGCTTTCACAAGCCCTCGCCGGACTCTGCTGTCATCCATCCCACCACCCCCAATCACCTCAGCTACAAGGGCAACACCACACCAAAGAATGAGAAATACACACCAATGGAGTTCAAGGTAAGATATGCCACTCTGTCAAATTGTTTGTATGGATGGATATGGATGGGTGGTACATTTTAATTCATTAAGTGTTTTAAAGCAGTTAATTTAAACATAATTTATTAAACTTACTAAAGCAAAGTTTTATGACGGTTAGAACTGGGATGAGGCAAACTAGCCATTAGGGTGTGTACACATCAGTGCACTCTTAGTGGTGGTTCCAAGTCTGGATAGGGATTCAACTGAACATTGTCCTGCACTGTAAATTCTACCCGTTTAAGGAGGAGTCCCCTACTGAGACTTGATCTTCATAAGGTTTATTCCAACAACACCAGGGAGTATTTCCTTGTCATAAAAACTAGATTTGACAATCAAACAGAAATCATTGATTTGGAAAATTTCTAAAAACGTAATTTTTTTAATTCAAATTTTGACACATGCAACACATGCTTAATCTGGAGTGAAGTACAGGTGTCAGAAATGTACTTAGATTCTTTACATAAACACACTTGTTTTTTTATTTTTTATTTGTTTGAATGAATTAATTGTTTACTGCTTTGTGCCAAACATGATAAATTAAATTTAATATTATATGTAGCAATTTCTACATTATGTTATATTATATTATATTACATTACATTATATTTTTATCTTTCTATTTCAATTTTATCTTTTAATCCTATACTAGGGCGGCACGGTGGCTTAGTGGTTAGCACGTTCGCCTCTCAGTGCTAGGGATTCATGGTTCGAATCCCCATCTAGGTGGAGTTTCCATGTTCTCCCCGTGTCCGCGTGGGTTTCCTCCGGGTTCTCAGGTTTCCTCCCACAGTCCAAAAACATGAATCAAGTCAATTGAGTTCTCCAAATTGCCCTATATAGAGTGTGTTTGAGTGAGTGAGTGTGTGTCCAGCGATGGATTGGCGCCCTGTTCTGGGAGTATCTGCCCAGCGCCTGAGACGTTCTCCAGACCAGACATTCTCCCCTGGATGGGCATGGGGAACCCCCCCGCAATCCTAATAGAGGATAAAGTGGAAGATAATGAATGAATGAATCCTATACTATGGATTAGGGTTTGCAGGTGGGGGGCTTCCCTCTGCCTATTTAGGAAAGGACGTTTTGGGCGCTGAGCTAGGACGCCAATCCATTATTAAGCACGCACTCACTCACTCATCACACAAACATATACACACACACACACACACACACCATAGTGGAGCAATTTATAGCAGCCAATTCAACTTGAAATCATATTTTTGGTGGAGAAAACTGGAGAACCCAGAGGAGAAACTCCACCCAGATTGGGATTCGAATCTGCCTCTCCAGTGCTGAGAGGCGAACGTGCTAACCATAAAGAGACTGTATTATAAATGTTTAAGTACATAAATAAATTAAAATTTTTTCATGGCTTTTTTAGTACATGTCCCATTTATTTTAAAAATGAGGTTTGTAAATAGTCTACCTGAGTCTCAGGACAGAGTAACAGAGTAGGCACCAGTTAATCTGGACATTGTGTGTTCGACACATGGGGATCACAGACCTGTGAGTGTTCTGTTTCTCATGACTGAATGGCCATTATGCAGAGTTTGCTGTGAAAATCCAAGAACAGAAAAGGTTTCTTGTGTGGGATGCATTTGAAAAGAATGTAAGTTTTTTTGAGAACATGATAGCCTACATTTAAGAGTGTACGCATTTTAATGGTGGAGAAAAGAAGGCCTGATTGAAAGCAGATATGAGTAAATATGAGTGCACATTTTCTAATCCCAGCAAAGGAAATCTGATGATTCAAATAGTCAACTTTGAAGAGACTAAAGAAAAATAAGTCATCACTGTTAAAAAATAATAAACTGTAATAACATAAGGTATTATTACATTTTTTGTCATGAAATAATAAAGGTACAGACCTCAAGTAATTAATGTAATTTAATTATATAGCACTTTTTAAAATAGCACATTGTTACAAAGCATCTTTAAAGTTTTATAAGTCTTTAAACCCCCAACGTGACATTGGTAAGAAAAAGCTCTCTGCAAAATCACTCTGTGTGTGTTTGTGTATGTCCCTTTGACTTTAGACACATTATCTGTTATTTACTTATGAGTTATTTACTTATGAGACACATTATCTGTTATTTACTTATGAGAAATTAAGTGAAGTGAGATAAATAGGTTAAGGAAAAATAGTCAAACATGATAATTCCCCATGCCCATCCTGGGGAGAACAATTTTGGTGCTGGGCATATACTGTACACCCAGGGCAGGATGCCAATCTATCGCTGTTCACACTCACTCACACAAACACACACACACACAAACACACACTATATGGGGCAATGTAGAGCACCCACTTTACCTTAAATCCATGTTTTTGGATTGTGGGAGGAAACCAGAGAACCCCACATTTACAAGCAGAAAACATAGAAACTCCACCCTTATTGGGATTCAAAGCTGAAATCCCCAAGTGCTAAGACCAGAACATACTAACCACAAAGCCACTGTCCCACCAATGATAATAATTAATTACAAATATAAATTTTACAGTTTGAAATATTAGATTTAATTGTATGATGATCACTTTCCCTAATAGTTTTAGCTTTTTAGTGACTCCATTTTATTATTTAACTCTGTGCAGCCAATAATGAACTCACTTGGTCGTGAATGTATAGTAAAAGTAGATGAAGCTTTTTAACATGGAAGGAATGTTTGTCACAGACTAGGGTTTAATAAAGTCACTTTCACTTCTGATTAAACTGGCGTTTGGTGCATTGTTATATGTAGTGTTTAGACACCTAATCAATTGGGGTCCCTGATGTGTTACACAGGAACAGGATTGTTGTTGTTCTTTAGTGCTGTATTGATCCATACCAGGGTTCTTGTTGCACAGTTTGAGCAGGTTACTGGAGGAAAGTTGATTCATTAAGAGGTCTTAGTATCATGGTGCAAATACATACATTTATACATATGTGTGCACCATTATGTGTTTAACATTTAAATACATTTTGTATCAATTTTATTAGTTCCACTTACAAAGTGTAGTCTATCTATTTATTTACATTCTTTGATAGTTCCAACAGAACCACCATAGAGCATATTTGGGTGGTGGATGATCTAAAGACTGAAGTAACACTGACATAGTAGTGATGTGTTAGTGTTGCACAGGTATGATTAGACCTGTTTTAAAACTGTCAAATTATTTTGCAATCTACTTTACATCTACTTTATGGGGTGGCACGGTGGCTTAGTGGTTATCACGTACGCATCTCAGCACTGGAGATTCGTATCGAATGCCAATCTGGGTGCAGTTTCCATGTTCTCCTTGTGTCCGCATGGGTTTCCTCCGGGTTCTCCGCCCACAGTCCAAAATCATGGATCAAGATAAATTGAATGCTCCAAAATTGCACTGTGGCTTAGTAGTTAGCACATTCGTCTCTCAGTTTCCATGTTCTCCCCACATCCTGGCTTCCTCCGGGTTCTCCAGTTTCTTCCCAATCTAAGAAAACACAGATCAAGGTCAATTGAATTCTCCAAATATTACCCCCATATAGGTTGTGTTTGTGTGTGTGTGTCTGTACGAGTCAGTATGTGCCCAGTGATGGATTGGTGCCCTGTCCTGGGTGTATCTGCCCAGTGCCAAAATGTTCTCCCCTGGATGGGCATGAGGAACCCCTCTGTGACCCTAGTAGAAGATTAAGCGGAAGATAATGCATGGATGGAAGGACATCTACTTTACTGCACCACCTCAAAGATGTAAAATCTTCATTATTGCTCACAGGACACTTCTCTGATCCACCCATTCCAGCATTGACAAACAAACCATGTCAATGCAGTGCTAAGACTTATCCACCACCCAAATACTAACTAAACTTTTGCTATTCTGTTGGACATCGGACATAATGAATGAATGAATGAATTATATATATATTTCATTTTCAATATATATAATATATATTCATTCATTCATTATCTCCCGCTTATCCTCTATTAGGGTCGCGGTGGAGTTCCCCATGCCCATCCAGGGAAGAACGTCTCGGGCGCTGGGCAGATACACCCAGGACAGGGCGCCAATCCGTCGCTGGGCACACATTCACTCACACAGACACACTCTATATGGGGCAATTTTGGGAATTCAATTAACTGCATCCATGTTTTTGGACTGTGGGAGGAAACCGGAGAACCCGGAGGAAACCAATGCAGACACGGGGAGAACATGGAAACTCGACCCAGATGAGGATTCGAACCGGGAATCCCTAGCGCTGAGAGGCGAACGTGCTAACCACTAAGCCACCGTGCCGCCTATATATATATATATATATATATATATATATATATATATATATATATATATATATATATATATAATTTATATATATAATTTATATATTATTTCATCTTACTCCATAACCTAAATCTCAGTGTTATGAAGCACATGGACTAAATACTGTTTTGTTTAACTTTTTTTTTTTACAATAAATTCAAAACCACACATGTATTATTTTCCAACAATTTCCCCACAGTCCTATACCATGTAAGGACAGCCTTTCTAACTGATATTGTGGATAAGTACAAAATATATAGTTATTTGAAACAGCTTTGCTGCACTTTTTCATTTTTTTTTATTCTAGATGGCATTTTTGCATTGAGGATGCCCATTTATTTTACTGCCATGACAAAATAATAAATCTCATCTGGAGTTTCCTTGATGAGAAATAAATGATGCAACAGAAAGGGATTTGCACATTTGTTGCCAGTGACATCATGGGTAATGTGTGAAGGAAAGCATAATTGATGCGAATGTGAGGGATGACATTGCTTGATCAGCAGCCAGTCTGTGAGTTCATGTGTACAGAAAAATGCCAGCACATCCATCTCGCCCTTCAAGGTTGGTTGCCATGACATTGGCGATGGACCAGTGGGCAGGACCTGGTAATGAGTCATTTTAGAGAAATTGACAGAAAACTTTTGAATAGGATACCTATTATCTAAATAAAAACAGGCATTGCTGGAAACATGGACAATACCATACCAAATACCAATACCAAATAATAATCAGATTGAATTAATAATATTTTGGTAGTAGGCAAAAAGCATTTATGTGCAAAGCTTACAGCACAAGATGTTCGAATGCTGTAAAAAGAAAGCAGATTTTTCACTTAGCTTACAGCTGCTTGTTTAGCCACCTCTTCCAGTCTCATGTGGCTCCTGGCACACACTCAGTCTTTGTTAATGGGCTCCATTAGGCTGTTTAAGCAGCAGCCGGCTGGTGCACTCCCACAGCTGGTTGTGACTGATTGTTGAGCCCATCCAATTAGCTGGGCTTAGCGCACTCTCCTCCACCTCCTGTCCTTGCTCTGACGTTACTGTGCTTCTTTGCTCGGGACTTTGATCAATTCATTCTGTCCCCACTGCCCTCCCTAAGCTCATTATGTGTCCATGGGGTGAGGAACTCTGGTGATCTAAGAAAGGTACACCAAAGACAGCTACTTTTACATTTTTCTGTCTGTAAGTGGAGACAGATAAGTCTTAAGTGAGGTAAAACCACAACCATCTCACCAGACGTCCGAGTCAGAATGATTCTTGTTACATCAACAATAATCCAGACTTCCCCTTCAGCATCATCACCTTTGACATCTGGGTTGTTATAGTGTATATGGCTGGTAAGCCATTTGTAACTAAACATCAATGCTATGGACCCATGCCACTAACAAACTCCACTGTTGGTTATATTTTAAATGATGTGATTGCAATTGTTCTGCGGCTTCCCAGCAGCCAGATTGAGATTGAGTCATTGCAATCACCGCTGAGCATTGTCTACTTTTTCTTGGCCAATTACTGGGCTGCTGCTTCAGAGCTGTTGACATAAATTACATTTCTCAAGAGCACCACAGAACACTCATATTCTGCTTTCATCCATGACCTGCAAGTCTATTGCTTTTGAATTATTCAGCCACGCTCCTGTGAGTGTCATTCTAAGGTGCTATCGATATTTATAGCACTGGCTGTATTGGGCAGGCTGAGCTCTTACTTCTGACCCTGAAGTATATACTGCTGTAAGGCATATGTGCTCTAAAAAAAATGTGAACCATATACCTTACATATCAGTGCAAAGTTGAGCTGTCTTTTTCTCTGCTTGTTTTTCTAACTCTTTATTTTGTAAATCCTAGACACTAAACAAGAACAACCTCCTGCCAGATGAAAGGACCAACTACTTCCCGTCACCACTTCAGCAGACGAACGTCTATACGACCACCTATTACCCCACAGCGCTGGGGAAATACGACTATCGACCCGATTCTTCCCCCTCACCCTGCAGAACCTACAACCACAGCTGAGGCATGTTTTCCAGCCATTAGCTGTACAGGCATGGTGAGCCACATGCTGGAGCTCTTCTAAACTTTTAACACATACTCATCCCATGTTATGTACCTGATGGGTAGAAGTGCTCTTCTGGATCCTTCCACGTGACTCCTGTCTCTCGCTCTCAACTCGGAGAATTATGAGCATGTCCTCTAAATCCCAGCTAATGGTGGTTGAGAAAGGACCACTGTTTCAATGGGAATGCTTTTCTAGGGAATGTATGCGATTGTGTAGCTACACTGATGTCAATTATTTAAACCTCAAAGGAGCGGTAGTATTAAAGGGTCAACCCAAAATTCTTCAATCTTGGAAATGTCACAGAAAGCCTGGTTCAACACTCTGCTCATTGGTAATCTATTGTATTCTTGTTACAGCATCACTAAAGGCAAAACAAATGTTTCAGAAAATGGACATTATTAGCTTGTGAGGATGGCCTTTACTGGACATAAATATAGACAAAATGCCCTGCTAAAGACTGGATCTCCAGATCTGATCTTCATGCTGCATGGATGACACCAAAGCAACTTGGTCAGCATGCAACCAAGCAAGGTTCAAGGCAGAAGATGGAGCTAGGTGTGCAATCTGTGAGTACAGTTTAGCAGAGACAAGTGGGATGAAACTGGTGTCAGTGGGCTCTCCTATGAGCCTCCAGGCTTCTGACATGAGAAACAGCTTCGCATTTCTAGAGTTACTGGAACATATGCCGACTTCAGAATGGCTGATTGCCCACAAGTGTGGACTATATTTTTAATACTGAAACACTAAAGGAAAAAAAACGCATAGTGTGGCACTTGATTTTTAAAAGAATATTTTAAAGAGGGAATAATTTGACGATTTTGCAAGGAAGTGGGGTTATTTAAAGAATTCAAATTCAGAAGGGTTGTACTGACCTGTCACTTTCCTCATATTAGAACTAATCATTTCTGCCATTTAGAAAACTAATTAACATTTTTTTTTTTTTTTGAAGCGTAAACTACACAACATTTAATTGTAGCTCCAAATGTCCATACGTTGTTGTTACAGCCTTTTACATCAGTGAAGTAAATGTTTCTTTTACAGTAATTTGACATTAGGTGTGTGTGTGTGTGTGTGCACAAATGCATATTTTGTACAATTTAAATGTGATTTTACAAAATAAAAACAACAGAGTCTTTTAGTTTTATATCATCCCATCTACAGTAATTTCTAGCATCTGATGCACGGTTCAGTGTTCCACAGACTTAATTTAAAAGTGAAGAGGTTCTGCTGAATGAATTTCGCGTACGATATTTATAATAAGCTTAGTTTATAGGGAGCGTTATATAACTAAGCTATTTTATTACACTCATCAGCTGAAAAGGGTCAGTGTTCTTCAGATTTAAGTAAGGAAAATTGGAATGATTTGTACATAGGACACAAAGATTAGTGTAACGTACATGTATATTGTAACTTTTTTTTTTTAATAAAAAATGCCTTAGAGTTGTAGGAATATGTGCAGCAACTGTGTATATAGCAACTTTAGGGACAATGTGGGGATGGAGCTTGTCAGTATGTCCAGTACTACTACTCTGTGGCACTGAAACTGCTGAACTTAAAGTCTTTGAATGGACCAAACTAAACATCTCTTCGTTTTTTTATTTATTTTAAACAGATTTTCAATAACTTGGTTCTGAGCTCTGATGAAATTATGATAGATTTAGGCTTTGGTTAATTTGTATTCTAATATAGTTTAACATTCCACTCAAAAAGGCATCATCGATGTTATCTGCATGCACAACTTTATCAGTCGAACAGTTATCCAGTTATATTGCCGCGTCTCTCCAACATTCAGCTAACATACGTTTCCTCCTTAATCATGCAGGGTATGTAAAACTGCAAATCAAAGTCTGGCATTTGTAAATGTAAACATACATTGCTTTTATTCTAAAAGAACTAAATACTGACCTTACTTAACTGTTTTTAGGAGCACGACACCCAATTTATGTAATATGTAAAAAATAAACCAGTTCTTCAGCGTACTCTGGCACAATAAAAATAAAAATCCCACATTTGTTTAAGATGCACAAAATATTTGGAATCACATTTCAACAGCCCATATTTTTCAGCCTTATCAAGGGACAAAGGAGTAAGCTGACAAAATGAGGTGCTCCATCCCTGCAAGGCTTGGTGCCCTTCTATGCAACTGACCCATTGGTACTGTTAGATTTGTGTGTAGACAATATTCACTGCCTTTTAGACACTGTGAATTTTTGGTACTCTATATTTTTATATATTGTACATTGTAAAAAATAATAAACCATGATGACAGCTCAAATTGCTGCTTTCCCGTCATTTCCAGCTTATTTTTAAATGCCATGCAGATAGGTCATTCTGTTTGTTTCCAGATTGCTGAAGGCAAATTTATTTTATACTGTCATATGATTTGTGCAATCCATCTATAGCCAGGGTGAATTTTTGTATCACATAGTCCTATCTCATAGGGTTTGCGTGGTTATTTATGTTGAACGAAGAATATTGCCCTCCGGTTAACAAGCCGGGTAGATATGCCATGTTTCCCAAATGACACTGGAACCCCTCAAAAGGAGCAAATGGATGATAGGATTTGCATTCATCCAAAGTTGGTAGACCTCATTTTTACAACCTTCAGTGTTAAGACAGCATGTTCATTCTAAAACCTGTCTACACCAGTATTACGAGAGACCACACTTTGGAAACTTTATTTACACTGGGGATCAACTTGACCGCACAGAGCTGACTCTGTTAAAAACTTGGAGCAAGTTAGTGTGACGAAAAAATGGAGTAGATAAAGATGAAGCTTTTTAAACAGAATATGTACAAACATAACCAATAATGTCAGAAGTTAATCTGTAACGGATTGTTATGATAGAGTTGCATTCACGTTTTGGGCACCACTTATAATCTCAGTTAATACATTAAGACTGCAAGTAAACAAATATACAGCTCAATATTTAAACTTTTCATTACAATAATTTACATGAATTTATTAAAGTATTGGCTCTTTATCTTGTAAATTTTTTTTTTTCTGTTTTAGACTGTCTTTGTGACTGGCTGAAACATAACATGTACAAAATGAAACGTCTCCATGCCTTACAGTCAGCAATGTGTACATTTTAACAAATGCACTTTGTTTTTGTATATTTATTTTATAGATATATAATGATTGTATGTATTGTGTTTCCATGTTCTCCCCATGAACACACTGGATTTCTCCTACTGTCCAAAACATTTGAAGTGAATTGTATGCTCTAAATTGCCCCATGCAGTGTGTTTGTGTGTGTGTGATAGAGTGTGTTCAAAGCGATGGATTGGCGCCCTGTTCTGGGTGTCTCAGATAAAACGTTCTCACCTGGTTGGGCATGGAGCCCCCCCGCCTCCCCGAACCTAGTAGAACATTAGGAAGAAGATAATAAGGTTTATATAGACTTATATTTTTTTTACTGACTTAAGCTTTACATTTGTTCCTACTCATAATCTTTACTTTTTTTCCACAGATCAGTTACAGATGCATTTGGAGTGCTATTAGTCAAGCATGTCTTTTTTAGTGAGAGAGTTCACTGCATTCTTGAGCAGCTTGAACATTTTGCGTTTCAGCCTCGAAAGACTTTTTATTTAAATGTCATTTAACTTCTGTCACTCAGTTATAAATTAGTTTCTTTTACAAATAGAAAACCTGGATATGGGCTGTTAGAACTGCATTGCTTTACCATTCCATGTTTTGCCTTGTACATCACTAAATAAGATGTCGGTTGGTGAATAAAAATTAAGTAAAATAATATGACATGCACCATTTCATTTTATTTTCATTCAGACATCTTATTTAGAGCTAAATATACATTGATGGGTGGCACGGTGGCTTAGTGGTTAGCAAGTTTGCCTCTCAGCACTAGGGATTCCCGGTTCAATTCCCCATCTGAGTGGAGTTTCCATCTCCTCCCCGTGTCTGCGTGGGTTTCCTACAGGTTCTCCGGTTTCCTCCCACAGTCCAAAAACATGGATCAAGTCAATTGAGTTCTCCAAATTTCCCCATATAGAGTGTGTATGTGTGCATGTCTGTGTGAGTGAGTGTGAGCCCAGTGATAGATTGGCGCCCTGTCCAGGGTGTATCTGCCCAGCGCCCGAAACGTTCTCCCCTGGATGGGCATGGGGAACCCCCCTCCAGCCCTAATATAGGATAAAGTGGAAGATAATAAATGAATGAATATACATTGATGTCCTTTGGTAATAAAATTGATGATATGGGGGGAAAGCTCAGTTAAGAAAATCACTGATTTAATTACAAACTAAGCAGCCAAAACATTAGGTTAATTTAATTTGAGCACTAAGCTTAAAAAAAGTACATTTAAGTAAGCCTTACCACAGCACGAAGCAGACATAACACAATTTCTTTACTGTTTAGGTCAAGTGGTTTGTTACAGCATGTGAGTTCATCTACAAAACGCACTTGTGTATGCTCCCGAAAATGTCTTTAAAAACTGAACCCATGACTAACCATCTCACAGAGTGAAGATAAACAGAAGTGAATTTCCACTGGGCTGGTTTACAGCAGTTCAGAGCAACAGCTGTGTATCTGTATGTGTTTGCAGGAATAGCGCTCTTAGACTGGCTCCTCTGAATCATGTGAAAGTGCTGAAAGTGGATGAGAGTGGGGCTACATCAATCAGCTGCTATCTGCTGACGAACTAGCACTGACATATCACCAGCAGTATTCCTCACTGGATGCCTAGTTGGCATTGTGCCAGTACAGCCCATAGGCGAAGAGACATAGAGAGTTGGAGTGCAGGCACGCAGAGGAAATCATTTCCTTAATATTTGTATTTGTCCCAAGTGCATACCAGTTCACATGGACAAAACCTTGCCTCGCAGGATTCTGGGCCTCACAGGGACATCTTGTTTTGACATTGTCCATGCAGAAATAGTCATAACTACCTCCAGATTCATTGCCTTGGGATTACTGGTTTTTGGCCTGTAGAGTGATCTAGGCCATTTTTGTACTTGCGTTCGATCTTCCCGTCTTCTTCAGTTTACTTGCAGAGGTGGGAGACAGAGTGGGTAATGGAATCTGCCTAATCAGCATGGTGCCTTTGCTTAATTAGAGACGCAAACAAAGCAGATATTGTTTTGAGGTTTAAATTTCATAGGGAGATGCCAGAAATCATGCGTTATTAAAAATGCTAAAAATGTGCAGGAATAACTTCTAATGTGGTTACACAGCACAAAAAAAATAAATGTTATTAAAATCGATCGTATTTGGGGTGCTTGGCTGGGGCAGAGGATTAAATGCTAACACTCTTTCCCAGGAGACCTGTCCTTTTTCAGTTTAGCCCACCAATTTCCTGCGGAATGCAGGGCAGAACTAGCAGAGGTGATGTAATACAGTCAGCTTTTTGGATTCAAGCCATTTTGTTCTAACTTTAGAAAAATGTTCAGGATAATTGTTGTGTAAGAAGACCTATTGATGGTCACAACTTAACTTTCTGGCTGATGTCTTGAAGATTGTGATTTTAACTAACCATTTTTTATTTTTGATGATGCCATTCACTGTCTGAATTGTGTCAGTCTTTTGCCCCATCAAACAGCCTTACAACAAGATGCTACCACCATCAAGCTTCACAGCTGGAATTGTTACCTTTAAATTAAACATTGGTTTTTATATGCATTGCTTTGGTTGTTATAGTCAAATAGTAACATTTCATGATATGGCTTATAATACAGGCATGTTATTGTGGACTCATCAGGCTGCATTACAGGTTTTTTTTTTTTTAACAGCAGAACAATTTTAAGTTACATTCATTAATTCAGTGACAATTTTAAGTGACAATAACGTTTCAAACCTCTATGTGACCATTTCTTTCTTTCTTTTTTTTTTTTTTTTTTTTTTTACCATGAAGCTCTTATGTTGCAGTGTTCTGGCATTTATCTTTGTTCTTTTTATATATAAACTGAAATTTCTCTAAAGTCTTTTAGCATTTTTTTGTTAGTTACATGAACAAAGACTTAAATTATTTGCATTCTTGTATTGAGAAAAGCAACAGAGCTTACTAATTGGTAAGTCAAGATTTTATTTTTAAAGTACATCTTTGATGGGTGTCATTTTTATACACAAAAATATTTTACACACAACATTCGTGTAAAAATTATTGTGACAATATTTAAAGCATTCTAGTTGTTAGCATTCTGCTTTAATTTTTGTGCATACTGATTATGTTGCAGGTATTAAAATCTACATTGTTGGTAAGTATTTCACATTTTACCAAAATAATACTGGTTTTGGAGCTTAATTCACAATAATCTTAGTCTAATCACAACAAAAACAAACCTTAATATGTTTTGTTACATCAGTAAAGAAAACAAAACTTATATTCTTATATTCTTTTTATGTCAATGCATACAAATTCATTTACTACTGATGTTAAACTCTGTGTGGAAAGAATTCCATTAAACTTTACTGGATTAGCTTTAATATGATGAAAAGAAAGATTAATAGTCATTATTTTAAAAAAAAGTCATTCATGTTATATTGCGAAAAGAACTGGATACTTTTTTAAATCCAAAATTAATGAAGTGGGTCTAGTCTACCTAAAAGAATAATTAATTGGCCAGTCATTTCTTTTTAGTGTATGTGTTTTAGTGTATGAGAACTGATCATTTTACTGGTTGTGTGTGTAAAAGTATTTGTAATGATGTGGCAGTGAGGTAGTGGGCTTTTTTCAGACATTTTCTATAAATGAAAATATATAAGGTCAAATGATGACAAGCCATGCATTTAGAATGGTTTATTGCTTTATTTACAAACAGATGGTTAAGACAACCCAGTCGACAGACAGGATGGTTATAATTAATTAGATTATTTAAAGGACTGCTTTACATTTTTGAAATCAAAAGGTACACATACTAATGCGGTCACTAGTACCTTACATGTTATGTACTGAGGGGTTAACAGCATTATGTGAAAAATTAATTAGGGAAATTGCTACAGAATAGATATGTATGTTTATAAACAAAGAATTAATTTTATTGCTTATTGTCTTAGAGTTTAACTTATTCACAGCTTAAGGCTAGTTTTTCAGTAAACAGTTAACAATATAGTTTCAAATGATACAGTTATGCTGGCAACATTCCATTCATCCATTATCTCCCCTCCAGGGGAGAATGTTTCGGGCGATGGTCAAAAACACCCAGGACAGGGCGCTAATTCATATCTGGGCAAACACTCACTCATACAGACATACACAAACACACTCTATATGGGGCAATGTGGAAAATTTAATTGACCTTAAGCCATGTTTTTGGACTGTTGGAGAAAACCAGAGAACCCAGAGGAAAACCATGCAGACACTGGGAGAACATGGAAACTTCACCCAGATTGGGATTTGAACTGGGAATCCCTAGTGCTGAGAGGCAAACGTGCTAACCACTAAGCTGGCAACTTAGTATCTCCAATTCACATATCATCATATCTAAAATGTTGGTAAACCAAGCATGCATAGGGAGGACATTATTGAAGTAACAATATAGCATGTGTTATTGTGAATAGATCACAAGAAAGAGGTGTTATTAGATACAATGCTAAGTTTTATTTATTTGTTTTTATTATTTTTTTGTATGAGCTTAATTGTGATTGCAAAAGAATAATGAGTCATTTCATTTAAATATTTGTAGGCTGGCACACATTATTTTCGTGTTAGATTGCTAGATCACAATACGTTTATTCTATTAAATCAGACTGTGAACTCCAATGAAGTTATTACATTCAGCTCTATGGGGAGAACATGCAAACTCCATTAAGACTGTGACCGCTACCGAGATTAGGACGTGCTCAGTACCTGATAGTGTTCTTTTTGTAACAATCCAAGAAAGATAACCTTGATTTGTATTTGTTATTCATCTGTAGCTCTGTAAAACAGCGAATAGTCTGTGAATGCATACTTAAACGCCAGAATTTTAACGTTTAATTGTCACATCTGGTTATTACCAAATTATGTACCATATAATAACTCATGCTCAATTATTGATTTTTCTTATTAAATTATTTTAAAATGATTATTGTTTAATAATGATACATTATTATATATTTATCAATTGAAATTTATTTTAAATTTAAATATTTGTATTTCTTATAATAAATAAATTTATATAAAATAAAATAAGGGCGGCACGGTGGCTTAGTGGTTAGCACGTTCGCCTCTCAGCACTAGGGATTCCCGGTTCGAATCCCCATCTGGATGGAGTTTTCATGTTCTCCCCGTGTCTGCGTGGGTTTTCCTCTGGGTTCTCCGGTTTCCTCCAACAGTCCAAAAACATGGATCAAGTAAATTGAATTCTCCAAATTGCCCCAAATAGAGTGTGTATGCGTGCGTGTCTGTGTGAGTGAGTGTGTGCCCAGTAATAGATTGGCGCCCGAAACGTTCTCCCCTGGATGGGTATGGGGAACCCCACCGCGACCGTAATAGAGGATAAAGCGGAAGATAATAAATGAATGAATGAATGAATGAAAAATAAAATGATTATATATATATATATATATATATATATATATATATATACAGTGGGTTGCAAAAGTATTCATACCCCTTGAATTTTTCCATATTTTGTCACATTACAACCACAAACATAAATATATTTCACTGGAATTTAATGTGAAAGACCAACACAAAGTGGTATACAATTGTGAAGTGGAATGAAAGTTATACATGAATCAACAATTTTTTTACAAATAAAAAACTGAAAAGTGCGATGTGCAAAATTATTCAGCCCCCCT